>PITA01005799.1:54737-106799 GCA_004023965.1 Spilogale gracilis | reverse complement strand
ACAGAATTCTATAAATGTACACTACTGTCTCCTTGATATCAATATATAACCTTTCCCATTCTTAAATTTTCAGACAGAAAGGTGATCCCATACACCATGTGACTCTCCTTTAAAAAGCAAAACACACAAACTAACAAAAACCAGGAGGGGCAGTGGGCTGGTTCAGTTGGTGGAGCCTTCAACTCTTGATCTCAGGGTTATAAGTTCGAGCCCCACACTACATATACAGATTACTTAAAAATATAAAAACTCTTTAAACAACAACAACAACAAAACCCCAATATGCTCACGTCCTGAAAAGATTGAAAAGAGTAGTTCTAGCAGTCAGTGTTTACTAATCCAAGATATCTAGGGGATATCCACCCCTCTCCTCCCTCCCCCAAAGCCCATCTTGATACTTGGTAACCTGTCATAAAATGCAAAGTAAATTTCCAAACTTTCACCTTACATAAAATAGCACAAGGATAAGAAGAATCAGTTAAAATATTTTATATTTATATGTGTATATAACTCTATATATTATATATTTAACTTTAATAGATATAATTTAATATATACAAATATTTTATATTTATTCAATTTATTTTATGTATATATAACTGTATGGATGATGTTAGAATAAATGTATGTTTAGATGTTAATGTCCTCATTATTGCAAATGGTCCTAAGATGGTAGTCTCTATATGAACTTATTTCCCTCTGTTTACTCTGTTCCCTTTGCCTACAACCAAAGCTTTAGTTTCTTCAGAAGTTTCACCTGGTGCCATAGCCCAAATAATAATCCCATTTTAAGTTAATACCTCAGTGACCTTGCCTGTTGGAATTTTGCTGTAGTCTTTTTTTTTTTTTTTTTTTTTTTTTTTTTTTTTTTTTTTTTTTTTTTTTTTTTTTTAAGATTTCATTTATTTGTGAGAAAGAGGGCAAGCTAGGGGAGGGGCAGAGGGAGAAACAGATTTTTTAATGAGCAGGGAGCCTGATGCGGGGCTCGATCCCAGGACCCTGGGATCATGACCTGAGCTGAAGGCAGATGCTTAAATGAATGAGCCACGCAGGTGCCGCTGCTCTCCCCTTTTCTTAATGTTTACATGGAAGAACTCACAGATCCTGAAGAATACCGTAAATTCTGAACAAATATCTCTTTGCAACTGCTGCAGGCAATAGTATTCCATATGATAATCAGGTCAATCTGTCCAATTAGCACAGTCAGTGTTTTAGCTTTTTTTATTTTTAATTTTTTTTATTTTAATTTTGTTCCATTCTTCTGTACCATAGGAGTCCATTAATGGAAATTTTTTAGCTATTTTGACTTCCAACTTAATGGAATCAGTGTTTTTTCACTATGTAGAGATAGTCCTTTCTTGGGTTCTTTGACAAAAACCCTGCTATGTATTACCTCATTCCTTTCTCTTTTAAGGCCCAGATGAAAATGCTTCTCATCTTTTTTGTAATTCAGTTGGGGCCATGTGACTGTTGGGGCCATGTGACTGAGGTTTGGTTAATGTAACGTTGTCGGAGTTAGCATTAGCTGTTTCCCAGATATGGTCTTTGAAGGATCACTTTGGAACCTATAGTCCTCTCTCCCCTTCTGCAATGGAGTTGGATGTCACATATTTAGTTAATAGATGGGAAATACTGCCTGATCTGCATCAGACTGTGATGAGTGTATGTGAAAGAAATGGTTATTGTCATGCCAAATATTTATTTATTTATTTATTTAACCACAGCATAATCTGTCTTATCCTTACTTTTGTGGGTACTAAGACTTCTCACCATGCAGAATTCAAAAGCATAAAGATGAAACAGACTTTCTGAATGGACCAAACACCTGACATTCCACTTTCCACCCTTTGTTTCTGGACTCACAAACTTTGGGCTATCAAAAGGATAAAAGAACTACATTGTTCATTTGTTATTGTTCTCCCAGTAGGATGAGGAAAGGGGTATTTCTTCTGTTGCTTTCTTTTCATTGACATAAAAAATAATAATCTAACAACCCTGACAGCTCAATCTCTGATAAGTTTTTAATACTAAGGAAATTAAATTTAATGCTGGATCTAGAGAAGAAGAAAGTAACCTGAAATTACTTATGTAAATGTTTAAACTTATATTCCAAGATTATAAAATAAATGTATTATACAAAGGGATGGCTTGATAGAGAAAGAATTAAAACCCTGGAGCTCAGTCTAACTCCATCCGATGCCAGCTGTATGACTGTGCCTGGACGTTATATAAATTCTCCAGAATTCAACCGTCTTGTTTGTAAAATGGTCTTAATGCTAACAAGTATTATAAACATGAAGTGATTCACTTACTTAAAATTATTATTTAATATACTAGATAAATGTTGAATCTTAACATAAGCATTACTCTTTTGCTGCGTTTCTACATTACATCATATATCTTGGACATGTAATGAACTTCTCTTTTTTTCCTTGACTCTGTCTAATATTCTTTTTGAGTAATATATTGACACATCCACTGAAAGCTGAACGTGGAACTAATGTTTCAGAAATTCAGAAATCATGCTTCTTTATCTGTTATGCAAGGACAATAAATTGTGCCATGTCAGAAAAAGAATCTGATTAAACAAATTATTATTTTCAACATAATTTAGAGACTGGTACTTAAATTAGCAGAAACACATGCAATGAAGATGAATTAAAAGTATTTTGTAATTAAAATTCAAAACACCTTTCTCTCAGTAGGTTCAAAGGATAATGCAGGAGGTGAAAGATTATAAAGTGGACAGCCACTCTCCAGATATATAGACCTTGAAATCAGCATGCACTGCTCTCTGTCCCAGCTCTCTCCCTTTAAGCCACCTAAAACTCCTGTCAGCTTCAACTTCATAATATATTTTCAATCTGACACTTCCCTTCAGCTGCAAATGTTACCAATGTAAACTCTTCATAATTTTTTGCTTGGATCTGCAATCGATGCTATTTTCCCTCCCATTTATATTAAGACACATTTGAAGTACAGTGAACTACACATATTCAAAGTGTATAATTTGATAGGTTTGGACATAAGTATATAAGCATGAAACCATCACTTTAGTGAAGAAGATGAACATGTCCATCACCTCACAAAGTGTTTTCATGCACCTTTATAATCATCTCTTCCTTCTCACCATTCCCAGCCGAAGAGATCTGTTTTATGACACTGAAATTTTGAGTTTTCTGAATGTAAAATCACACCTTATCTATTTTTTTTCTGGCTTCTTTCAGTTGACGTAATTATTTTGAAGTTCATTATTTGTTGCCTACAAATATTTCACTATATGGATATACTATAATTTGTTTTTTCCATTCACTTCTTGATAGATTGTTGATTAATTTCTTGTGTTTTGGCTATTGCACTTAAAGCTACCGTGAACATTTGTATACAATGTTTACATGGATTTATGTTTTCTCTTCTCTTTGCTATGCCAACATTTGATAAAGTTCTAATTTTAGCCATTGTAAGGAGTTTGGGTTATGAACTAATGATGTTGAGCACCTTTTCATGAGTTTGTCATTCACAGAGCACCATTTGCTATATTTGTTCACACCTCTGCCCATTTAAAAAAATATTTTATTTATTTTTGTATTTGTTTGTTTATGTTTTATTTGAGAGAGAGAGTGGGAGTGGGGGAGGGGCAAAGGGGAAGGGAGAGGGACAGGCACACTTGGTGCTGAGCACAGAGCCTGACGTAGGGCTTGATCTCAGGACTCAGAGATCATGATCTGAGTTGAAATCAGGAGTTAGATGCTTAACCAACTGAGCCACTCAGGTGCCCCCTCTACCCATTTTTAAATGGGGTTGTGTCTTGTGTTGAATCATGAGATTTCTTGATTTCTTGACAGGGTCTTTAATCTGACATAAATGTGGCAAATACTTTCTACTTGTCTGTGGTATAGTAGACTCTTAACTGGTCTTCCTGCTTTACTCTTTCTTATCCTCAAAATATTAATAATGTGAGATTCAGGTTGCTCTCTTGCTTAAGAGCCTTGAAACTTTTCACTTTGCCTAAAGTAACCCCAGCCTTCTCACCATTATCTCAAGGTTTTATGTAATCGCTGGGTCATTGGGTAGCTCTATTTTTAATTTTTTGAGGAGTCTCCATATTGTTTTCCAAAGTGGCTGTACCAACTTGCATTCCCACCAACAGTGTAAGAGGGTTCCCTTTCTCTACATCCTCCCCGGCAGTTGTTGTTTCCTACCTTGTTAATTTTTGCCCCTCTAACTGGTGTAAGGTAATATATCAATGTGGTTTTGGTTTCAATTTTCCTGATAGCTAATGATGATGAACATTTTTTTTCATGTGTCTGTTAGCCCTTTGTATGTCTTCTTTGAGAAGTGTCTGTTAATGTCTTCTGCCAATTTTTTGACTTATTTTTTGGGGGGTGTTGAGTTTGAGAAGTTCTTTATAGATCTCAGTTACCAGCCATTTATCTGTAATGTCATTTGCAAATATCATGTCCCATTCTGTGGGTTGCCTCTTAGTTTTGTTGACTGTTTCCTTTGATATGCAGAAGTTTTTTGTCTTGATGAAGCCCCAAAAGTTCATTTGTGCTTTTGTTTCCCTTGTCTCTCATCCATTTAGAGTTTATCTTTGTGTCTGGTGTAAGAGAATGGTCCAGTTTCATTCTTCTGCATGTGGCTTTCCAATTTTCCCAGCACAATTTATTGAAGAGACTGGTTTTTTTCCCACTGGATATTTTTTCCTGCTTTGTCAAAGATTAGTTGACCATAGAGTTGAGGGTCCATTTCTGGACTCTCTAGTCTGCTCCATTAATCTATATGTCTGCTTTTTGTGCCAATACCATGCTGTCCTAATGATCACCGCTTTGTAATGTAGCTTAAAGTCAAGCATTGCAGTGCCCCCGACTTTGATTTTCTTTTACATCATTCTCCTGGTGATTCGGGGTCTTTTCTGGTTCCATATAAATTTTGGGATTGTTTGTTCCAGCTCTGTGAAAAATGATGGTATTTTATTAGGGATTACATTGAATGTATAGATTTCTCTGGGTAGCATAGACATTTTAACAATTATAGATGTTCCTCAAGATGTTAAAATAGAACTACACTATGAACCAGCAATTGCACTACTGGGTATTTACCCCAAAGATACAGATGTAGTGAAAAGAAGGGGCACATACACCCCAATGTTCATAGCAGCATTGCCTACAATAGCCAAACTGTGGAATGAGCTGAGATGCCCTTCAACAGATGAATGGATAAAGAAGATGTGGTTCATATATACAGTGGAATATTTCTCACCCATCAGAAAAGATGAATACCCACCATTTGTATTGACATGGATGGAACTAGAGGGGTTAATGCTAAGTGAAATATGTCAAGCAGAGAAAGACAATTATCATATAGTTTCACTATATGTGGGACATAAGGAATAGCATGGAGGACATTAGGAGAAAGAAGGGAACAATGAAGTAGGGGAAATCAAATGGGGAGACACACCATGAGAGACTATGTACTCCAGGAAACAATGTGAGGGTTTCAGAGAGGAGGAAGGTTGAGGGATGGGTTAGCCCAGGCATATATTGCAATGAACACTGGGTGTTAAACACAAACAATGAATCATGGAACACTGCATTAAAAACTAATGAAGTACTGTGTGGTGATTAATGTAATATAATTGAAAATATTGAAAAAATTAAACATAAAGACCAAGTTTAAATATTAAAAGAAAAAAAGGCTTTATGTAATCTTACTGCTGCCATTTTTCTGGTCTTGACTCCCCCAACTCTTCCTCACTCCTGCTTCCACCCACCTGATCTCCTTTCTCTACCTGGCATACCAGACTCATGCCAGCCACTGCTGTTCTCTCTGTTTGAAACTCTCAGCCCAAAACATTTTCTGACTCTTTCTTCTTGTTGTTCATGCATCTGTTTGAATGTGAGATTTTCTCTAATTAGTTCTAAATTAAACTCAAATATCCAGTCACTCTGTTTTATTGGTCCACACAACTTATCAAACTCTGATATTACCTTATCCATCTTTAAACTTCTGTTTTCTGCCTGTCCCCAAATAGAATGTAAACTTCACATAAATTGGGACCTTTTCTGCAATGTTTACCACATCTCTTTAAAACCTTAAACAATACTTGGTCTAGAAGGTACTCAGTAAACATTTTCTAAGTGAATGAAAATGAATGACCTGCCAAGTACAAGTCAACAGTGGGCTGGAACTGGCTCAGCTTGACTTAGGAAGCATCTCTCCCACGCTGTCCATCAGGGACTGACCTCACACTGTTAGCTTGATGCAGGTCATAGTAGAAATACTTACCCCAGGGAAAATCATTAAGTGCCACAAATCAGTACTTTTTTCCCTCTCTTTTCTTTTTCTTGTCAAGTTAGTTATTAAACCTTTACTAGTATACCCAAGTTACAGTTATTCTATTGCATAGTTGTTAACTAATCTTTGATGAATTCTATTTTGATTGGCAGGGGGTGCTGGTTTGGATACTTGGGCTTAGTGTGTGCTACCAGTGATAGTAGGACGAGAGAGCTGCATGGTTAGTGAATGTTCTTTGTGTATCAACCTTACTGTAGGCTTACTTCTAGTCCTCCAGAGGTTCTTGCTTTGGGGGACAGAGCCTGTTTTTCAGGTCTGTGTCCACACTCATTGCTTTAGCCTGTGGGTAAATGCCACTATTGAGTGCTACCTACCTAGCCAAGGCATGGTATGGGCTCCTTGGTTCAGGTTCCAGAATGAAATGTCCAGCTGATTACATGATGACTGCCCCAAGGTCCCCTCTGCCATTTGCTTTCCATCCATTCTTGGCTGAGAAAATAGCATTCTTCTACCTCCCAAACATTTCTCTCCCTTTATATATTTTCAGCTGTGGCTTATTCTTATATTTTCTTCCATAAGTCCTATTGTTTCTGAATCCTATAGCTTACAGATTTCTCATGGTTTTTATTCAGTGCATCATACTGTTAATTTTATATGCTTTTAAAATTAAAGTTGTTAATTTAAGGGATTGGGGCAAGATAGAAAGTACATAGTTTTGTGTAGTGAGGATATGATCCTGGGATATACATGATAACTTAAATGTGAGAATGAATGGATTAGTCAATGACATGTAATACTTTATAGTGTGTAATACTGCTGTATTACTTACTGAGAAACTAATAATCTCTCAGTGGAAAGAGCATAGGTTAGCCGGCTGCCTAGACTTTATGCTCTCTAATTTCTACACCCTCTTTTCTACAACTAAAAAGTACTTCATACAGGCTATGAGAACAAAGCATGCAGCTTAAATTATTTAATATCTTTATTTCCTTCAAGTTTTTTTTTATAATAATAAAAGTGGCAGATATGAACTTAAATCTCTTGCTCTTTACTTGCCAATGACAAGGAGAAGCAAGGAACAAATGATAAATCCTTGCTTGGTGAACCAGAGTAAAATGAAACCATTCAGCCGTTTAGCTTATATTACCAAGTGTAAACCATGGTCCCTTTATAATTATCAACCTATTTCATTTTAGTGTACATGATGAATGTGCCTAATCATTCACTTTGATAGCACTGTTGACAAGTATTTTTTTTTATGAAGAATGCATTAAGTTGAATGAGAAGCCTATATATATGTATTTAATTTAAGGTGTGTGGATCAAGATTATATATACAAGATTATATATGGACCAGTGGTGAGGGACATAAATAATAGCAGCTGGAAAAGTGTTGAAATATTTTTGTGATTGGAAATGTAGGAAAGTGTATATTATTTTAAATTGAAATAAAAGTAACTATATATGTGTACAATCAATTTTGCAGTAATAAACAAGAAATAGGGTAGGTTTGGTAAATATTTATGCCTGTAATTAAGTACGATTTCAAATTATAAATTCTTTATAATTGTGTAATATATTGTGAATACATTCTTTTTACATATCTACTTTATATTTATCAACTAGTTTTATTAAAAAGTTATGCTCATTAAAGAGAATTTAGAAAAATAGGGACAAAAAAGAATTTAAAGAAGTATCTATAGTCCCTCAACTGATTGAGAAAAAAGCAAAAATGCATGAATATTTTAACACAATCTCTTTTGTACTTTTTTCCTAAACACATATAGTGATTTTTATTATTTTTTTATCTCCTTCAATAAAACTGGCATCAAATTAGAGCCCTAAATATCATGCTGAATTCCATCCAGTGGAACAACTTTTTCCAGAGGACTATATGGGTCCTAAAACATAGTTATTTCTCTAATGAAAGATACCAAATTAAAATGAAATAGTTAACTTTTATTATCCCTTAGGCAGTTGGATCTTGGCTCTCTCTCATGAGCAAACTATGTGTCAAATTTCATCATGTGTAATCTTGTTAAATGATGATTCTTCTGAAGATTTTAACCAGTTAACTCTCCTGAATACCAATCTCCTCTATATCTTCAAATAATTTCCCCTTTTCTAAAAATCATAAATTCATCACTATGAATCTGAGATAAAATTTCTGGTGCTACACTAGTGAAAGATAAATTGTGCACAAAGAATTGTTGATCACAAACTAAAAGCAATGTAATTTTAAATACTGTCATTCAAAGCAGTGTTGATTCTTCATGTTCTTCTGAAATTCAGTTTTTGTACTTAACTTTTTGGTTTGATTTTTGTCTTCACCTTGACACTAAAAAAAAAGGAAAAAGAAAAGAAAAAAAACAATGAGTTCCTACATGTCAGAGTGTTTAAATAATTTCATAAAGACCATTCAGGCAGAAAGCAATAGAAACTTATATTCACACTTGGATCAGCTGCCCTAACATCCAGGCATTTTACATTACAAACTTAAATAACTGAATTATTTAGTGAAAAAATATAAAAATATATCAGAACTGTTTTATTGTTCTTTTAAAAAGTTTGTATAAACTAAGGAATTCAAGGTTCTTTTGTTTGTTTTTTTCAACCATGTGGACATTTAATATTACCAAATTCTTCAAAATCTGTTAATTCTGTTACCAAAAAGAAGGTAGTTCTTGAATATAGATTCATATACAAGTGATTCATCTTTCAGTGATTAACTTAGATTCAGTGTAGCAATGCTTTAATGACTTTTTTAAACAAAATATAATTGGATTAAATAATAAAACATTAAATCTGGAGTTGAATTTTTGACACTAGCATGCTCATTTAAAAATACTGAGCAATAATAGTTTGAAGAAATCAGAATATTTGAGTTGAGCCAGCTAATATTTTATTAATCCTATAAGCTTTATAGCAATTTCTAAAATTAAGTTTTCCTCAGTGAAGTAAGTAGACTAACATAACTGTGACCTAGAGGGACTCTATTTGAGTCATATGCTCTCTAGGCTTATGTGAATTTCTGACTCAGTTACCCCATCTTCGGTGATGGCACAAAATTTGGTCATTATGTAATGTTTCTCATATTTAATTATTATTGCCCTTTATTTGCCTACTTATAGTGATTAAAGTTGTATATTAAATTCAGAACACTGAAGAGGATGTAAGTAGAAAATTTGAGTAATTAAACTTAAACTATTTGTTTATAAGCTTGTGCCATTATGCTTCTGAAGTTATTGAGAATCAACACTGCAGGATGATTTTGGGACACCCTCTAGATATAACTGTGCGTTCTAATTAGGAGAATATTTTCCTTCTACTGTTTTGTCTTTTACTCCAGTTTATGATGGTCAATGCCACCTGCTTATTCAATTCTCTTTAATGTCTTTTCTAGAACAAAATTTATTTATACAATGGAATCATTAAGTCATACAACTAATTGAAATACCTGGTTTGTGTGTATATTTATTAGGAAGCTCTAAATCTTAATTTGTTCTTTATGAACTATATTATCTACAATGAAATCTTTCTCCCCAACTTTTATGTTCCTCTCTGATTTTCTCACTTTAGTGTTCACATTCTTAAACTATGTGTGACTTTGTCAGCTGCCTATAAGACTCTTTAGTTAGCAAATATGTGTACAAAATAGATAAATAAATTGCAGTGTCTTCTTAGAGTTGCTTAGTAATATGTCTATGATGAAAACTCTGGAAAGTTATACTACCATTTAATACACTAAAAAATGAGATGGTTAAAGTTTGTCCTACAAGAGAACGATTTATTTAGGAATATTGATTGTTTAGGAATATATGATTTTTATCTCTGGCTGTGCAACCAAAAGAACCAAACAGGGGCGCCTGGGTGGCTCAGTTGGTTAAGCGACTGCTTTAGGCTCAGGTCATGATCCTGGAGACCCGCGATTGAGCTCCACATCAGGCTTCCTGCTGGGCGGGAAGCCTGCTTCTCCCTCTTTCAGTCCCTCTGCTTGTGTTCCCTCTCTGGCTGTGTTTCTCTCTGTCAAATAAATAAATAAAATCTGTAAAAAAAAAAAAAAAGAACCAAACATCTAGATATGACTGAGGCTTCTACTGACCATAATTGATTATATGTAGTTGTTAAAATCACTTGGGGTTCCGCTGATACTAACTCAGAACCTGTGGCAGGTTGATATTTATTCCCAGCAGATCCCCATGTGAAGGAGTGTATTACCTTCCACCAAAATGCTTTTTTATTTTGAAGTGAGATTTATAATCAGAATTTTAAAATCCTTATCCCTTAGCCTGGCTTTTGAGGTTCCATCTAATCTTCATCAGAACACTGACTCAAGAAACATAGGTTCTAGTCCCCTTTTTGCCGTTAATTAGTTTTTGACCGTAAGCAAATATTTAGTTTAAAAGAACTTCTTTTCTCTTCTATGAAGCCAGAGGCTTGGATTGGGCAATTTCACATCTCAGTTCCAGCTCTTAAAAGCCCATGATTTTGCTTCTTTTCATATTTTCAAATATTTCATATGTATTTAGGGAATATGATCAATATATATTATAATGAATAAATGTTTAGTTTCTCTTTTCCAAGTTAGCTATTCACTGTCAATATAGTTATAATAAGCCAAATTAATCTTACCTTTCTCTTACTCAGTTCTTGTCTCACAAAAGAACTGTATAGAAATAATTTTTTTTTTTTTTAAGAATTAGGAATAGGGGTACCTGAGTGGGTCAGTCAGTTAAGAGTCTCACTCTTGATTTTGGGTCAGGTCATGATCTCAGGGTGATGAGGTGGAGCTCTGCACTGGGCTTCATACTATGTATGGAGCCTGATTAAGACTCTTCCTCTCCTTCTGCCCCTTTCCACCCCCACTTTCTCTCTGTTTCTTAAAAACAAAAGGAAAGAATAATTCACATTACTCGAGTATGTATTTCAAGAAGACAAAATAAATAAAGCATGAGCTCTTATTTTCTTTCTACAATGAACTATTATTCTACATAGAATCCTATGTTCCAGTATATCTTATATAATATACATTTAAACCATACCCTATTAATTTGTATTGTAAGGTCTCCATTGACTTAACAATTATAAATTTAAATGAAGAGTCTGTATAACTTCAAAATGTTGCTGAAATTCAGAAAAGTTAAACTTTATAATTTGATTTTAATTTCAAATAATGTTTCATATCACTTGTAGTTATTTCAATTCGTCATATTTCACAGATCTACTCAGGTAGTCATATAATGTGGTGACTCTATGCATTTAGTTATTTGCAGTCATTGTCTCATCGAAATTTACTGTACAGACTTAGCAAAATTACTTTCCATTACCTCCACACTGTTTATAATTCTATTTCATAATGTTGCATGATTTTTATATTTTAGTGAAATAATTGGTCAGGTAAAGCTTTGACATGGTACCTGAAAACAAGGGCATCCCACCACTATTACATCCTTGGTGTTGAAATTTAGGGCTTAGGATAAAAGATCCAAAATGAGACAGAATTATTTGGAAAAGACAAGTATGGAGTTCCCTGGTAGCAGCGTAGCTTAATAGGGGAGAGCCTAGATTTTGGAGTTGGATGAATATAGAATATAGGTTTCAACCAGTTTTAACCACTCACCTAATTTAAGTTGCCTAATGTAAATATTAATGCTTTTATCTGCACAATGATAAGAATAATTACCATCTTGCCTCATAATAAATTGCACTATGTAAGATGATTAGCAGAATACTTGGTAAATGGTAAGTAGTCAATACATCAAAATCGTTATGGAATTATTACTATTTTGGGCACTTAGAGTACTGAAGACAGAGAGAATTTCCTTTATTCTGGTTCCTGCTGAATTTTCATAAAGTTTGAAGATAACGTTTTAATAGACACTTGCCAAAGTAAAAGTTCCTCACTACAGAGCTTTAACTGGGTACTAGGAGGAACACGAGATATCACAATGATATTGCCAAAATCCAGTCCAAAATCCTGCACAAAAGAAAGAAATAAAGGGTAATGTCTGGGTCTTTAATTATCTGCCTATAATGTCTCTTCTTTTGTCAGACCCTGGATTGACAATTAACCCCAATACATTCATTTCGTTGTCCTCACAAAGTAATCCCAACAAATTATTTGCCATTAAACTGTTGTTTAATTACAGGACTTCAAATTATCAGCCATTATCAGCAAAATGTTCCATTCACTGGACAAGTATTTTGCTTCATTTGGAATAGTAATTTGTATGTATGCTTAATTGCTTTAGTAGATGTTTGCCCATAATAAACATTCTTGCTCCAAACATTATTAAGAGGGATGAATATCATAATTTTTCCTAATGCCCATTTGCTCTTACAGATCTTCCTCAACTTTCAACATGGTCACATCCCGATAAACCTATTGTACATTGACTATTTTAAGTTGACAATGCATGTAATAGCTTAGGCCAACCTACCTTAAATGGGCTCAGGACACTTACATTAGCCTACAGTTGTACAAAATCATCTAACACAAAGCCTAGATTATGAGAACGTGTTGGGTATCTTATGTAATTTACTGAAAACTGTCCTGAAAGTGAAAAACAGTGTGATTGTGTGGGTACAGAATGATCTAAGTATATTGGTTTCTCACCCTCATGATAGTGTTGACTGCCTGGGAGCTGTGGCTGCTCTGACCCTTGTCTAGCATCATGAGAGAACATCTATTGCGTATCATCAGGCCAAAAAAAATATCAAAATTCCAAGTACAGTTACTACTGAATGTGTATTACTTTCATATCATCATAAAGTCCAAAAATTGTAAATTTAATCATCCTAAGTCAGGGACCATCTGTTGTTTTCCTTCTGGTATAATCTTTCATCACTGAACTTTTAAAAATGGTATTTCTATTTATTTTCTGAGACCTACTAAATTTCTGTGTGTTTCTTTGTCTGCCTGTCTCATGGAAGATAATTCTAATTTGTGTTCTTCTATTCCAATTTCTAGCATTTTCTTCATATCCTTCAGCTCATTTATTATATAGTTTTCCTTTGTTTTGGTCATTGTTTTCTGATATGTCTTTATTTTCTGTAAATTGTTTTTCAGATACTCATTTTCCTCCATTATCTTCTTCTTCTTCCAATATATTATTATGAGTGTGAACTTAGAGGATGGAGTGACCCAGAAACATGGTTCTAGCTCTTTCTCTTCATAACGAAGACCAGTCTAGTACTTTGAGTGATAGGCCTGTGTTTGCCTGTGTTCTCCAGAGAATGGCACATGTGGTATGAGATGAGGCTGGAGTAAGGCACAGAAGCCAGGCTGCTTGGCTCTATGGGTCCTAAGATAGCTAGATGTTTTCCCAAGTATAGTAAGGTATATTGGTAGATTTTCAGGCAGGTCCGTGACATCATTCAGTTTAAAATTTACTCTTGATGTTACATATATTTAGGAATGTATTTTTTTTTACATGTGTATATTAGGAATGTTTAATCTAATAGTGCCCCCCAAAAAGGAGGAAAAAAATGCTAAGAGTAGAACAATTTTGAGAGATCTCAAAAAAATGGTGTTAGCCAGACATCAGAAAACCTCAGTCCAAAAGTCAGCAAAAATGGCTTTTTGAAAATGCCAGAAATGGTTCTGCAATGCTTCAGAACTCAGACAAATGATGCAACGAACTGGGGGGTGTCCTGGAACAATGGGACTGGTGATTGCTTGTGGAATACTAATCAGCACCTCCACGAGTGACAGCCCACTCCACCACTACATGTACGTCAACACTGCCTTTCCTCCCTACTCTCTTCATTTCCTTTCTTTTTGCTAAACTGAACTATGACAAGCAGAGGTTCTTGCTACAGAGAGAAGAGCTTTCAGTCAAATAGGCATGGTAGAACTGGATAGAGGATTTTAACAAGGAAGAACAGGGATTCTAAAATCTCAGAGATTTGTTTCATACTTTGTCCCTGTCACTTCCTCCTCCTCATCAGATACATCTTAAAGTAGGTAGGAAGAAGTATTAGAAATCTGAAGGGAATCTCAATTACAAATGCAGCCATTTCATTGAATAGTCAAAACTCAGTGGGGTAGAAACATAAAGCAAGCTTATTTCATCTGATGGCAGCTGGGAAGATCTCTCTGTTAAATTGCCCTGTGTATCCCTTAACATTTTAAGGGGATCTCCTAATTTGTAGGTTGCACATTCCATCATAACTAATGCTGTCCTACCTGAAATTTCCGTTTCACATCCAGTATATGCTCAAGCCCTTCCCACTCTCTACCACAGATTAGGTTTCAGAACAAGCTACCAGAAACTGAGAAGTATATAATCTCTTTGCTTCTGTTTCATGTGCCAGTCTTCTCTTATATTTTCTCTGTTATTTGGCAAGGAAGAGGTATTTAGGAAATTAGGCACTAGTTGTTGATTTTAATTTAATTACTTGGGTGTACATTGTCATTCTTCTATTGGTGATGTTTCTCTAACTATGTTGGCTGACCATTAATGACCTCTGTGAGCAGGTGACCAATGTTGACCCTATAGTCAAATGTGTCTACAAAAAATAGGAACCATGTGAGAGGCTACTGTAGTGAAGAGATCTGTCTCAATCTGACAGAGTACATTGATTTTTCTTCTGGAGTCTTTTCATCTACTGGTCATCATTTCTGATGCCAACAAGTTACTTTGAGCCGACTACCATCCTTGACAACCACTTAACCCACAGGGAATTCTGACCATCTCTAAAGCTGAGTATATCGGTTCATCCACTGTATCTCCACTGCATCTCAGCTTCCTCCATAAGCTTCCTATTGCATTTCTCTTCCTACTGATAGAGGAAGAACAGCCAGTTTGCTGCTGGGCAGAAATCCAACCAGGGAATTAAATGTCTACTTATTCTACTCGCGGGTAATTCTAGGCCCTGAGAATGATTTCCTTGGAGTGGATTCTTCACTTGACTACAGATTGGAAGAAGGATTTCTCTGATATTTGGATATAGTGATAGCAAGTACTGTAAGTGGGGCACTGGGATGATGATAGTAACAACAACAGCTAGTGTGGTCAACCCCTTGGTAAGCCAAAATGGTATATACCTCACCCTCAATTATTTTTGGAGTCTCTTTATACGTGGGATTCTCGATACCTAACGATGTGATGTACTGAGAAAAATAAAATATTATTTAAGTATTATCCTAGACAAATCCATAGCCTCTTCTTACTCAGCAGAAATAATCAAGGAAACCTAAACTAAGTGACGTTCTATAAAATAACTATCTTTTATCTTTATACTCTTCCAAAATGTCAATGTCATTACTCTTTGGAAATACACTGAATTATTTAAAGGTGAAGTTTCATTATGTCTACAAACTACTCTGCAATGACTCAGGAAAAAAAATAAAGTAGAGAAATAAAGATGTATCAAAAGGTGACAATTGGGGCACCTGGGTGGCTCAGTTGGTTAAGCGACTGCCTTCGGCTCGGGTCATAATCCCAGAGACCCGGGATCGAGTCCCACATCAGGCTCCCTGCTCGGCGGGAAGCCTGCTTCTCCCTCTCTCACTCCCTCTGCTTGTGTTCCCTCTCTGGCTGTGTTTCTCTCTGTCAAATAAATAAAATCTTAAAAAAAAAAGTGACAATTGGTGAGTCTAGATACAAGGCATATGCCACTTATTATCCTTCACAAATTTTGTGTAGATTTGAAGTTTCAATATAGGGGCACCTAGGAGGCCCAAAGGGTTAAGCACCTGCCTTTGGCTCAGGTCATTGATCCCAGGGTCCTGGGATAGAGCCCCACATTGGGCTCCCTGCTCAGCGGGGAGCTGGCTTCTCCCTTTCTGCCCTGCTTCTGCTCTCTTTCGCTATCTCTGTCTTTCTTCAGTAAATAATAAAAATCTTAAAAAATAGGGGTGCCTGGTGGCTCAGTTGGTTAAGCAACTGTCTTTGGCTCAGGTCATGATCCCGGAGACCCAGGATCGAGTCCCACATCGGGCTCCCTGCTCGGTGGGAAGCCTGCTTCTCCCTCTCTCAGTCCCCCTGCTTGTGTTCCCTCTCTGGTTGTGTTTCTCTCTGTCAAATAAATAAACTATTTAAAAAAAAATCTTAAAAAATAAAAATAAATCTTTAAAAAATAAAAAGATAAAATGTCTCAATATAAAAATATTAAAGGTAGACTGAACAGTAATATTTATACTATGTGCTTTCTTAATCAGACAATTTAATTTTTTTGAAAATATATCCCTCTTACATATGAATAATATATCCCTCTTACATATAAATAATATATGTGAAAAATTAGTGTTATATCATCTAATTTTTCTAGGGTGATATATCAAACCACTATAAATTTTATGGCCTAAAAGAGTAGAAATATTCTCTTACAGTTGTGGAGGTTTGAAGTTCAAAGCCAATGTATCTTTAAGGCCATATGCCCTCCAGATGTCTAGAGGAGAATCATTTCTTTCCTCTTGGGGCTTTTGGTGGCTCCAGGCTTGGGGCTGCATGCCTCTAATCTCTGCCTCCATCTTCAGATAACCTTTTCCACCATGTCTCTCTTTTCATTAAATATCCCTCTTTTTTCTCTTATAGGGATAGCTGTCATTGGAATTAGGGCCCACTTTATATACAGGATAATCTCATCTCAAGATTCTCAACTTATAACAGTCTATTTATAAATAGGTCACATTCACAATGGGGTTAGGATTTGGACATATCTTTTGTGGGAGAGGGGTCACCAAACAATCCAATGCAGGTACATCGAAATCTTTGAAACTCATGACCACAAGATCAAGAGTCACACCCTTCACCAACCAAACCAGATAGGTGTCCTGATAGCTCCAGTTTTTAATATGCAGTATGACTGATGTCATCAGTTGAGATAGAGTTTTAAAGGCAATGGAATTTTGAGCACAAAGAATATTATGAAATGGACCCTTAGGAAATGAAAATTTCAATTTGTAAGTGATAAATAATAGTGATAGCAATTAAGTTTTTATGTGTGTTTCTTTTTTTCCTGCAATATTTAGCTATTAAACCAACTAGCATAGAGAATGCAGAAGGTAGGTTATATATAAAGATAAGAATTTGCCAGAATAGGAATAAAATGTTTAGGAACAAGAAAGTTGAGGGAAAAAAAAATCATTGTCAAAGGAATGGAAGTCATGTTTTCCTTGAATAAGTGGACTGGGAGGAGAATGGGACTTTGAAATTAGGGTTTTGAAGTAGTAAATTTTCTGATGATAAGTTCAAGGTTTAACAGTGGCAATATATGGCTGAACTAAAGGAACAGAAAAAAATTATTGCACATAAGTTCAGAACACTGTTAAATTGGGTATATATGGCTAATCTGTTTATAGGTTGGATTTACTCAAAATATTATTTAAAAATACTTGATATTTGGCCACAAAAATAAATTTATGACAGAAGTGGCAGGGACTACTTTGGTGTATTTAATACACATTTATTCATTCACTTATCCATACATGCACAAATAATTTATTGAGCACTTACTGTATTCCAGGAAGAGTGGTCTCTAAGGATTCAACTTAAAACTTCTTTTCTTTCCTTTTTATTTTTTTAAGATTTTATTTATTTATTTGACAGAGAAAAACACAGCTAGAGAGGGAACACAGGCAGGGGAAGTGAGAGAGGGTGAAGCAGGTCTCCTGGCTGAGCAGGGAGCCCAATGAGGGGCTTGATCCTGGGACTCCAGGATCATGACCTGAACCGAAGGCAGACGCTTAATGACTAAGCCACCCAGGCACCCCTAACACTTACTTTCTAATGGCAGTTGTTATTATTATCTCTAACTTTATAGTGGGTTTGCAAACTTAGAAAAAAATTTTGAGGTCCAGAATATTTGAACTTGTTTTTGAAATTTTTATTTTCTATGATTATATTAAGAGATGTCTAGAATAAATAGTATAACAAAATAATTTGAAATGTTTCTTCGCAAATATAAATTCATTGTAGAAAAATTAGAAAATACAGACAAGCATAAAATGCACATTTAAAACTTAAAATTCTTTCTATTAAACATAAAGATGTTAGGTCACAAGACTAAAATGAAAGAACATTATTATATATTAGTTTTTAGTAGATATTGGTAAGTTACCTACAAGGAAATTTTATCGCAAGTTAATATTATGAGTGATTTAAAAGCTAAAAAAAATCTAATTGAATTAAGTTGAGAAATAAAATCTCTGAGACCCAGAAACGTATGTAGTTAATAGGTTTTTATATACTCTTATATATGGATTACATTTTTAAAAAATCAATTATAAAGGGCCTTGCAGCTTTAGAAGAGTCTATCTTTGTGAGGAACTAAGTAGAAGCCACCTCTTTAGAATAAACTGACAACCACCTGAGCAAATACAATTTGCACTGCCAATGTAGTGGGAAGAGGATATTGGAAAATTGGCAATTCATTTACTAAATAACTCCAGAATCATAATGCAGAAAAAGATTATTTCATCATCCATTTTCATTACCTTTAAGAGTTTTACAGTCTTTTTTCATACTAACTAATTCAATAGGTTGAATTCTCAACCAATTCTCACTTTATTATATTAATAACAGACAGTGTTATGGGTTGAGTTGTGTCTGCTTTGCCTCCAATATATGTTGAAGCCATATAACCTCTACCTCAGAATGTCAATGACTTGGAGATAGATGTAATAGATGTTATTAATTTCAACTGAAGCCATAAGAGTGGGCCCTAGCCCAATCTGACTTGTGCTCTCATAAGATCAGGATATTTAGACACATAAAGAGACAGGAGGGATGCACATACACAGAGAAAAGACTATTTGAGGACATAGAAAGAAGATGGTTATCTACATACTAAGGAGAGAAGCGTTAGAAGAGATCAAACCTGCTAACACCTTGATCTTAGTCTTCTAACCTCCAGAACTGTGAAAGAATAATTTTTTGTTGTATTAAGTCACCGTATCTGGGATATTTTTTTAGCAGTTCTAGCAAGTTAATACAGTTTTTAAGAAAAATGTGAATTTAAATAGGAATTGTTTTTATATTGTGATTAATATTATTAAAATTAGTGATCATAGTTTTAGGGTTAAGCTAATTCAAATAAAACTAATTATGTTTATATTGCATACTAATATGATATAAATTATCATTGCAGATTTCTAATTACCAAGGATTTCTCCTTAAATCATAATAATACATATTTGCTAATGATGCTAATAAATTTATTGTCCTAGATTTTAGAACTTCAAAAGATATTAGAGATTATTTAATCAAAATTAATCTACTTTAGCTTCTATAAGTCATACATTTTTACTTTCTGATTAAAAATGAAAAGTAATATAATGATTAAATTATTTCTTTAATTGGAAACACCAAACTGCACATTAAAAGAAATATTTTTACTTTGTGACAAACAAGAGTTCTGAACTTAAAAATTATCTAATTAAATTTTAATGATTCTAAGATGATGCAACACTTAATAACTTTGAAGTTTTAAATTTTTGAGATGATAATATTATAATTTTTCAGTAGAACTTTCCTGACTTTTTTAAACATGTAGACAGACATAACAAGATAGGAATATCCACTATTAAACTGCAAGCTAATGAACTTGAAGATTTATTATCATACTGGAAGGTAAATGGAGTTTCATGGGCTGAAGAATATGGGTTCTGAAGTTAGGCTGCCCAAGTTTTAATTTTTAAAATGTTAAAGTAAATTACCGAGGGTTCTATAAACCTGAGTAATTTACTCTAATGTCTTCATTGACTCAGTTGCTTCAGCAGTAATCTGGGTAATTAAAATAACTATTTTATAGAATTAAATTAATAATACACTAAGGAGCTTAAAACAGGGCATGTTCCTATTATGATTATTTATGTTCATATGAAATGTGGAAGAGTTTAATGTAGACATAGTGCTTATTGAAAAATATTGACTGGGTAACTTCCTAAGTGATAATATGGCATTGTAATATGATGTTGAACAACAGAAGGAGAAAATTGCTTTGCATTCATTAATTTTCAAATAGCATCCAGTGTTTACTTATCTTACTATGGGTGCCTCTTCACACATAGTGAGTACACTACTCTGTTTAAGTTTGCTGGAACAAATTCGTGCCGTTTACTTTGCGATGGAGCTGTCTTCCACCAAAATTAGTGAAAGTTACTATGAAAAATTATTTTCCATAAGTAAAAAAGAACACAGATTTGATGAGAATATCTTTTAAACTAGCTGGATATAATCAAGGGGGAAAATCAAAGCGTTAATGCTAATTCAAAATTTGCATTTACAACTCTTTTATCCCCATTAGAACATTCTTCTTTACTATTCATTAAAGAGTTTTAAAGCTCTTTCGCCTGTTTTTTTGTCTCTACTGGGGAAATATGCACATGCTAAGGCATTACATGAAATAATTGTTTTATTTGACAGAGCTAATTAATCTAGATAAAACTTAAAGTAATTTTAGAATAAATATCCCCCATACGTTGTGTGATGACATTGTAGATTTTGCAGTTCTAAGAGGATATCGAAATACTGTAACTAAATTCAAGAAAAGATTAAATAATTGCTAAAAATAGCTCTTCTTTGCAAAGGAAGTCTGGTAAAGAGTGGATAATTAAATCTGTGGCTTAAGGCATGAGATAACTACCTTTGGAGAATAAGAAAAAATAAGCTACATCTTCCTTACTGCACAGTTTCCTACTTCATCATAAAAAAACAGTCAGCAGATACCTAATGTGCCTTAGGAGGTTATTTACAGTAACAAAATGAAAAATAGTTTTATCCAAATGTATATTTCTAAATAGCATGCCTCTGTATATGTAAATAGTGCGCATGTATGTATATGTGTGTGTGTGTTTTATATATATATATAGTGTGTATATATATATATATATATATTACACACACACACATATATATATAGTGTGTAACATATAATAGTGTTGGTGTGGGCAAGTGTGTGTGTATTAATATTGAACTTTCAAACATGTATTCCTAAAAGTAAATTTTGAAAAGAGGCATTGTTAAAAGAAGAACAGGAACAAGAAAAGAAGTTTTATCTCATATTGGGACCATATCTATCATTTCAGCATTACCTAAAAATGTTTGGGTAATGTGATATATTGGTAATATGACCACCTGAAGATAGGTTGAATTCAAAAGTAAGTGCATGGAAAAGCTATTCATGAGTCTCCTCCCCACCTCCCCCCACAAGCTAGGTAAAATGTGGTAAACACTGTGTAAAACATCAGGAATGGAGAGCGTCAGTTCTCCCCTAATTTTTCTGGTAACAATAGAAGACATAATGAAACTGCTCCAGGATTTGATTATGCCTACTTAGAGAAAAAGCTATTTTCCTCCAGAGGAGAATTGTTTAGTGTAAAGTACAGGATCTCCTGAAAATAGAGTAAAGAATTTGATGTAATTATTTTGAGCTCTATGTTTTTACTACTTAGACCATATGATCCACCTATGCTGGGAAGTACATTATATGAAAGTATAGTTTAAAATTGGGTATAAGTAACATTCTAATCTTACTAATTCACTTTATATCTCAAATTCATTTGTTGGCAGGAGGGAAGCAATAAAAAACAAAAAACAGATTTTTCTACCAAGCACCAGTGTTCCTGATTTCTAATGAAGAAGCTAATGAAATGGAGGGGGTAGAAATGAAATAATATTAATACTTTTTAAGAACATATCCAGAGGCGCCTGGGTGGCTCAGTTGGTTAAGCGACTGCCTTCGGCTCAGGTCATGATCCCAGAGTGCCAGGATTGAGCCCCACATCGGGCTGCCTGTTCTCCCTCTCTCACTCCCCCTGCTTGTGTTCCCTCTCTGGCTGTGTTTCTCTCGGTCAAATAAATAAAATCTTTAAAAAAAAAAAAAAAAGAAAAGAAAAGTCCCCTTGAGGTAAAATATTTTCAGATCAAATAATAAATATTTTCCATTTTATAATGTATTAACCTAGCTTAGGACGTGGCAATTGATTGGAACGGGTGAGCATTTTTTACTAAAATCATGCTCTGCTATACATGTGATTTGATGGAATACATGTCTAAAAATATAATTTTATGTTGAGTAATTTAAACCATTCAGTAAAACACATCTGCTATGGATACAGTCTCTTCTCAGTAGAATATTCTCTGATGAGATATACTCAAGTTGCTCCTCAGAATTTCCATGAACTCAAAATTTTGGTACTCTGTATTTGTAATATCACTATGATTTTAATTTCAAATAATGCCAATTAAAAAGCCAACAAAAAAGGATCCCATGCAGTAAGTGGAGTATTGTCTCAGGCAGTTAAGCACATGGCCAGCCATGAACTTGTACTCTTACAATGAGTTTAGGAACACTTTTTACAAAAAAAAAAAACAACAACAAAAACAAAAAACAACAACGAAAAGATAAATATATATATGTATGTTTATTTACGTATATATATTATACATACACAATACATGCTTAGTAATACACTTTTATAGGGAAAATAAGTTATGAATTTTAAGTTTTGTGGAACTTTTTTTACCCTACGCCTTGTAGCAATGAAATGAAAGGGGAAATTAAATTTGATAATTATAGGTTAACAATGGATTTTGTGGATTAAAGAGTGTCTTTGATTTAAAGTAGTCTCCAGACATATGCTTAGGTAATTCAAAGTTAAAGACATGATAGAGCCGTCTGCCTTATATCAGAAGGAAGCTTCCTCCATCTTCCTAGTTAAAGTGGCATCTTGCTGAGATGTCTTCATACTGTTTAATAACTGCAGAGAAGTTGTGGGCTGGAATTTGTTGAAAATCATAGCAGGCATTTTTTTTTTCTTCTGTTTTCTAGTAAGGGTTAATGTTTTTAGGTGAGCTTTCTCCTCTGACCCAGTACCTACCATTCCAAGAAGTTTTTTCTCAACCTCATTCAGGGGCTACGTAAATAAAAGTTCTGAAAAATCTTTAACTTGAGTGATTCATCCCATACTCTTTCTTTCCAGCTGCTGCATAGTAGTTTTGAGAATTTTCCTTTCAAATACTACATATTTTTCCAGATAATAGCGAAGGAAGGGATACTTCAAAATTCATTCTATAAGACCAATATTACCTTGACACCAAAGCCAGATGAAGTTCTCATAAGAAAAGCAAAAACATTTTTGATGCCAAAATCATTAACAAAATATTAGCATACTAAACCAAGCAATATATAACTAGGATTATATATCATGAGCAAGGGGGATTTATCCTAGGAATTTAAATTTGCTTAACAATTGAAAATTAATTAAATATAGCAAATTAATGGAATAAAGGACAAATATCACATGATCTTTAAATATAGAGAATAAAACATTTGATAAATGTTGCATTTATGATAAAATAAAAAATACATGCATTTATCTTAAAACCTCACAATAAACTTAGAACAGAAGGAAATGTCTAAGCCTGACAAAGGACTATGAAAAACTTATATCAAATTTACTTAAAGGTTAAAAACCTGAATACTTTCCCTGTTAGATGGGAAAGAAGTCAAGGATGTCTGCTTTTGCTACTATTAGTCAACTCTGTACTGGATGTTCTAGCCAGTGTAATCAGCATTTGAAAGAAAAAAAATGCATTCAGATTGGAAACAAAGATATAAAAGGTAAAATAAAATTGTCAGATGAATCACATTTGTATGTTTTTGTTCATTATTTCAGACCATGAGAATAAAATATAGTTAGTGTCTGAAATATGGAAGAGCTAAAAACTTGATAAAGAAAAACAGTCCATATTTACACTGCCCCAAATATGCTTAAGTAAGCATTTTGACATTGTCTTAGTCTGTTTGGGATGCTACTTTTTAAAAGAAAAACAACTCAGTTTGAGTATTTACAAACAACAGAAATTTATTTCTCACAGGTCTGGAGGCTGGAAGTCCATATAGACATGAATGCCTACACAGCTGGGTGAGGACCTTCTTCCGGGTCACAGACTTCTCCATGTAACCTCACATATGGGAAGGGCTGAGTGTCTTCTGTAAGATCTCTCTTACTATAACTCTAATCCCATTTGTGAAGGCTTCACCTCATGATCTAACCAATTTCCAAAGGTCTCACCTCCTAACATCATCAGATTGGGCTTTAGGATTTCCAACATGTGAATTTTGAAAGGACAAAACATTAAGACGATAGAAGGCATAAGAAAATTATTTTCTGTATATTCAATGTTGTATGATATATGGCAGTTTTCCATACATAAGAGCCAAAAATATATTTTAAAAATCCAATTATCAATTTAATTAATTCAAGTTATCTCCACTGTTGACCCTTTGGTTTCTAATGCTGCTTCTATAAGTCATACAATAATTTATCTTACACATTTTTTTCTCAGAAGAAGCAGACTCTCCACTGAGTAGGGAGCCTGATATGGGGCTGGCTCCCATGACCCTGAGATCATGGCCTGAGCTGAAGGCAGGTGCTTAACTGCCTGAGCCACCCAGGTGCCCCTCCATTTCTACAGTTGATAGATACCTTTTTTTTTTTTTTTAAGATTTTATTTATTTATCTGACAGAGAGAAACACAGCTAGAGAGGAAACACAAGCAGGGGGAGTGAGAGAGGGAGAAGAAGCAGGCTTCCCGCCGAGCAGGGAGCCCGAAGCAGGCCTTGATCCCAGGTTTCCGGGATCATGACCTGAGCTGAAGGCAGTCGCCTGACCAGCTGAGCCACCGAGGCACCCCAGATATCTTAATAGTTCCCAATTTGATGATTAAAATAAAGGGACAATGATTATTCTTGTAAATACGTCTTTGCGCATTCACACAAACATTTTTGTTGACTATATACCTACATGTGGGGTTGCTGAGTGGGAGCAGTTGTGCCTTTTCATCCTTAGTAGATGATGCCAGACATTTTACAAAGTGAATGTATCAATTTTCTCTGCTTCCAAAAATATATGAATCTTTCTCTTGGTTTAAATCCTTGCTATGCCTCATCTTGTCAGTCTCTTTCCTTTTAGTCATTCTTTGGGTCATAATGGCACTATATTGCTGCTGTAATATGCACTGTATGACTTTATATTTACTGGCCATTTGGCTATCCTTTCCACCCCATTTTATGAAAACTGATATATATTTTCCTATTTTTCTTGTTAATTGGCATATAAACTAAATATTAAAATCTATCTCTTGTACGTGATATTAATATCTAGTATCTTTTCCCACTCTGTATCTTTTATTTTCTATGGTGACATCTTTTGATATTATAAACATAGTATACAAAACTTTTCCCATAGGATTATATTTATATTTTCTCTTAAAAATATTCCTACTAAAGATCATAAAACTATATTCAGTGGAAAAAAGACAGTCTCTTCAATAAATAGTGCTGGGAAGATTGGACAGCTACGTTTGGAAGAATGAAACTAGACCATTGTCTTACACCACACACAAAGGCAAACTCGAAATCGATGAAAGACCTCAATGTGAAGCAGGAATCCATCGAAATCCTGGAAGAGAACATAGGCAGTAACCTCTTTGACATCGGCCACGGCAACTACTTTCAATGCACATCTCCAAAGGCAAAGGAGACAAAACCGAAAATGAACTTCTGGGACTTCATCAAAATAAAAAGCTTCTGTACAGCAAAGGAAACCGTCAACAAAACAAAGAGGCAACCCACAGAATGGGAGAAGATACTCACAAATGACACTACAGACAAAGGGCTGGTATCCAAGATCTATAAAGAACTACTCAAACTCAACATCCAAAAAGAAGATGAACACATCAAAAAAATGGGCAAGAGACATGAAGAGGCACTTCTCCATAGAAGATATACAAACGGCTATCAGACACATGAAAAAATGTTCATCATCACTAGCTATCAGGGAAATTCAAATCAAAACCACACTGAGATACCACCTTACACCAGTTAGAATGGCCAAAATTAACAAGACAGGAAACAACAAGTGTTGGATAGGCTGTGGAGAAAGGGGAACCCTCTTACACTGTTGGTGGGAATGTAAACTGGTGCAGCCGCTTTGGAAAACAGTGTGGAGATTCCCTAAAAAATTAAAAATAGAGCTACCCTATGACCCTGCAATTGCACTACTGGGCATTTACCCCAAAGATACAGATGTAGTGAAAAGAAGGGCCATATGTACCCTAATGTTCATCGCATCAATGGCCACAATCGCCAAACTGTGGAAAGAGCCAAGGTGCCCATCAACAGATGAATGGATACAGAAGATGTGGTACATATATACAATGGAATACTATGCCTCCATCAGAAAGGATGAATATCTAACTTTTGTAGCAACATGGACTGGACTGGAAGAGATTATGCTGAGTGAAATAAGCCAAGTAGAGAAAGTCACATATCACATGGTTTCACTTACTTGCGGTGCATGAGGGGTAACCTGGAGGACAGTGGGAGAAGGAAAGTAAATGGGAAGTAGGGTAATCCAGGGAGAGAAACGAAACAACAGAGACTTTGGACACAGAAACAAACTGAGGGACTTGGAGGGATGGGAGTGGAGGGATGGGAGAGCCTGATGGTGGGTACTGGGGGCACCTATTGCGTGGAGCACTGGGTGTGAGGAATAGAGAATGAATCTTGGAACACTGGAAAAAAAATTTAAGTAACAATAAAAAAATTATAGAACAAAATAAAATCATAAAACTATTTTAATATAATATTGTGAAAGTCTTATTGTTTTGCCATTCTCACTTATTGAAAGAAAGCTTTTAAATATTATACAGGAGATTTACAGCCTGAATACACCAATATATCTTTGGATTTCCTGATTTTGCACAAATAGGGTTTACCTTCTTCTAGTCCATTATTTGACAGCAATATAGCATTCCCTTAATTTTTGATTTCCACAGTTCATTAGTGAAAGTCCCTGTTAGTGACTTTTGTTTATATTGTGGGTGTATGCGGTTAAAACGGGGCCAGAAAAGTTGATTGATTGAGTTTTGTTTGTAAAAATTTTTCTGAGGCAATAAGGACACACTGAGGTAAGCTCGACTCTCTCGTTTGTGCTCCAGAAGAATAGACCACTCAGTTATGTTGACACTCCTGTGTATAATCAATGCAATCTATAATGAGCACAGACAGCAGTGTAAATATCACACTGCAACACATGTCAGGGAAAACAATTCTCAAAAAAACACCCATTTTCTCTAATGTGTTTCTATAGGAACTGAAATTGGATGTCAGCCTGATGCCAGTAAATAGATTATTTTTGAATCTGAAGGTCTATTCTGGAAGAAGCCATTAGTTCTCAATCCTGAACAAATCACACTGGATCATGAAAAGTGGTCTGGTGATAAATTGATCTGGTTATTGTATTTTAGACTATAAAAATTATGGAAGCAACAGTTGTAATTAAACATCTTTTTAGTCAGGCACGTGATGAAAAGGTCACTTTAGTTTTCATTCGAGAACATGGATCTGAATTCATTAATACCCATTCATCATTAAACATTCATTGAATGCTAAGTCTGCATTTACTGCAGTCACTGTGTTTTCCCTGAGAGTTCCAGAAACACCTATTATTGCCCTTAAGGACCTCTTAGTTTGCTATAAACACATCTGTACCAGAAGGATTGCACTCTCAAGAATCTGCTTGCCACTCTGTGCATGTGTGTGTGCACACGCACACACATATTTCCTAATAAAGGTTTGTCTGTGTGTGTCTCAAGATAACAATAAAGATTGAATTAATAATTGATTTTAAGAGTCTGATGAACTTGTAAATTAGAAGTCAATGTAGAACCTCATTTATTTTGAAAAGTAATTTTATAATATTTTCATTATGCAAGATAAAGCACCAGCTACTTTCTAATTCTGAAAATGTTTATGGAAGGACCATATTAAATATTGTAAAGCAATTAGACCAATTAAATACTTAAAATTCATCAAGGCATGTGTTTCTAAACAGGCAAATTTATTCTTTCATATTTTCATAACATAATTATACTCTATTAAATGACCTATATATAATGAAATATAAAATTTTTGTGAATTTTTGTGTGTGTAGTAGGAATCAATACCAAAAAGTACAGAACATTAGATGTAGATGTTCATTCTGATGACTGGATTTTTCCTTTCAATTATGAAATTTTCTTTTTCTCCAAATATATTAACACATTTTGTTCTTTCTAATTTTGTTCTTACACTTCTCTTCATCTTGCATAATATGTATGGCACTTATTTATTTGATTTATTGTTAGCATCCATGTACCCCCATTGGAATGTAAGCTTCACTGGAGCAGAAAATATTGTCTTTTAGTACACAGTTTTGTTCCTACCACTTATAAGAATGCCTGGTACATTGTGAGAGCTCAGTAAGTATTTTTGAAAGACTACTTCTCAGTGAACATATTTGAATGACTGAGTATAAAAAAATCTAGGAATAATTTCCAGGGTAACAAAAATTTTCTGATAGATGTTAATGTTTTCATAGATGTCGCAATTATTATTTTTAAAAAGTATGATCAAATAATTAACACCATGTGAAGAAGACTAATGCCATTATTATTCTTGTATGTATTTTCCACTTCCCCCGAGTACCAACCATTCAAGTTGCCCTCTTGTTTAACTCCTGTGCATTAGAAAACCCTATTTATTTATCCTTTCTGGATTGGATATAGATACCCTGCAGTCAAAGGACTGTTTTACCACGTGTTATTACCCAAGATCCCTTGTGTAGTAAGAAATATGGTATGGTATCAGCTTTGGGAAAATTTCCCCGGCATTCTAGAGGGGCATATACACTGTTACCATATTATCCACAAGGTCCATGAAATGCATGCGGACCAGATAGAGAAGGGATGAGGAATCTGGCCAAAGCTCCACTGAAGAAGCCAGCCAAAGACATATTTTATTGGGTATCATTGTTTCTGACATATACCAGAAATATTTGGTACAAATTAAAGTGCTCATTCTAAACATGATCTGTCATTCTATAGATAAATCAAGTGACCATTTTTGAAAAGAAAGAAATAAGCCATCTGTTGCTCATGTCAGTGAGAGTTTGTTCTCGATTGATGTGTCTTTCCAGATAATTACCAATTTGGGGTAACTAAGGCTATATAAAACTGGCTCAATCCTTCATTACCACGTTTATCTGGCTCTTTTTAAACAAGACTGAGCAACTTCCTGCCTGATTTCTTAGGTAGTCCTACTAATAATTACTTTTTCCTTGTTGCCCTAGAAGTCAGCTCTACTTTAATCATTCAGCCTGTGATTAACTAACATTTTATCACCAAGGAGTGTATGTTTGGAACCAAAGAACTTAAATCTGTGAATAGCATGAAATAAACATGTGTCATAGCAGTCATGTTCGTAAATGACTATGGAAGGGATTTAAGTAGTATGGCAAATTGTAAGCTTTTAGGAACTATGTTTCATTGACTTTGTGCCTTACAGAGAATATGAATCTTGGGATTTTTCTTACATTGCTTTGTGAGCATTATTTTGCTCAAGTAATTAAAGTCACAGTTAACAAATGTTTTATCTAAACCTTACGAATCAATTCCAAAAGATGATTGGAACTCTACGGCTCCAATTTATATAATATTCACTAGAGTTTCTTATTCTGGTAAGAGGGGTAATTGGGTCATGTAGTCATGTAGAATTTATTTTGTTTCATTTTATTTTGATAGATATTGTCTGCACATAGTTTAAAAAGGTTGAGTAGTCAAAGGCCCAAACAAAAAACACAGTTCTCCCACACTACCTGTAACACACTCACTTTCCAAGTTCACTTTTCAATGCTTTATCTGTTCTGATGTAAACATAGCAGTTATAGTGTTATTTTTTCTTACATATATTACCTATCATCTGCTACTAATGAAGAGATAAATTCTCTTAAATTTATTGCTGAGAAAAGATCATTGGAGATCAGCTTTTGAGATCTTGCAAATCTGAAAACACACTTATTTTACCTTCATATTTGATTGGTAGATTGTCCGGACTTAGATTTCCAGTTGCAAATAAAGTTGCCGTAGGATTTTTAAGGCATTACTTATTGCTCTTCTAGCTTCTTGTGCTGCTATTGAGAAGTCTAATGTCATTTTCCTTCCGGTCCTTCACAGGAGGACCTGAACTTTCATCTCTCGCTTTGGAAGCTTTTAACATATTCTTTTTATCTTTATTGATTTGCAGTTTCACAGATGATGTGCCTTTGTGTGTGTCTTTTATTGTGTTGAGCATTTTACACACTTTTCAACATGAAAACTCATATTCTTTAGTTATGCAACTGTATTTTTATATAATTTCAAAATAATTGCTTTAGCTCCATTTTTCTTTTTTTTTCCACTTTCTGTAACTCATGTTGGTTAGACTAACTGTAACTTTTCTATCATCTCTCTGTTATTCTGATTTTTATTCTTCTATATGTAATATTTTCAGAACTTTCTCAACTGTCTAATGGTTTTTGAGTCTTTAATTTGTTTTTTTTTTTTAATTTCCGAAGGCTTTGTGTTATTATCTACATGTTCCTTTTTACGTGTTTAATAATGAACTGGTCATGTGTAAGAGACAAAAATCTCTTCTTACCTCTTTGAATATATTAACTTTAGATTTTTCTGATTATTTATTCTTTTTAAATTTGTTTTATTTTCTTCTCAGGTTAAGAAGTTTTGTTTACTGAGGTATCTTGGTTTTTAAAACAGCAGTTGGTCCAAAAATATTTGCTGAATAAATAAATGAATGGAGGGATGAGTATTTGGCAGTCTTTATTACTTAAAAAAGGAGACACTAAAAGTCCAGTAAGAATTCCTGTGAGTGACAGCCTGGATGGTTCATTCGGTTAAGCATCTGGCTTAGGCTTAGGTCATGATCCCAGGATCCTAGGATCGAATCCCACACTTGGGCTTCCTGCTCAGCAGGGAGTCTGCTTCTTCCTCTGCCTGCTGTTCTCCCTGCTTGTACGTGTGTGCTCTTTTTCTCTGACAAATAAAAAAAAAATCCTATGAGCATGGGGTGATCTAGTAGACATCTCAGTTTTACAGTGGAGAGGTCACAGGGAGAGAGCTAGCCCATTTAGTTTGATGACCTACGAACACTAGTATCTATGATTTTTTTCTCTTGGTCCTATTCCTAAAAGCATTTTCTAAATTATGGCTTGATGAAGATAAGGATAGGCAATTCTGTCTTCTAGAATGTGTAACCTGAGTAGGGAAAAGATACTAGAGGATCTCACCCTCCTCCTTATCTAGACTTTCAGTTAATCCCGGTGTTTTCAGAATGGAGACTCACCTGATATGCGCTAGGAGTACTGTCACTAAATCCAGTCTCTGGTTCAGTTTCACTAGGGAGCAAAGCTCCATTACCTGTCAGGCTGTAGGAGAGGCGCTCTCTTCTATGGGTGGTGTGAGAGATGAAATCTAGAGATTACAGTGCTTCCTAAACCCACCTTCAACTATTCACATACAGATTTAAGCACCACTTCGCACCCCATTCTCACAGTGGGTGAAAGATTTAGTGTCTAATATTAGAGGATGCTTGGTTACATTTGAATTTCAGAGAAACAATGAGTATTTTTTTACAATAAGTGTGTCCCATGAAATGTTTTGGGCGTACCTGTGCCAAAAAATGTTATTTAATTTTCAAATTTAACTGAGTGTCTTCTATTTTATGTGAGAATTCTACCAGTTACCCATTACCTTCAGTTCCTAATCTCTTCTGGAGTATTTTGCTATACATTGATTTGGATTTTATGAGGTTTCCCCTCTCCTCGTATCTAGGTTTCAACTTGCTGTGCTCTGAAAGTCAGGATGTATCCACACACTTTGTCTCTGCCTAAAATATTGTTGATATATTTTACCTGAGTTCTTCTCCTTTCTCTTCCCTATGCGATCTAGAAGGTATTCTTTTTGTTCATTTATTTATTCATTTTTTAGAATATTTATTTATTTATTTGACAGAGAGACACAGTGAGAGAGGGAATACAAGCAGGGGAGTGGGAGAGAGAGTAGCAGACTTCCCACTGAGCAGGGAGCATGATGTAGGACTCCATCCCAGGACTCCAGGATCATGACCTGAGCCGAAAGCAGATGCTCAATGACTGAGCCACCCAGGTGCCCCCCCCTTTTGTTCATTTATTGTATTTTTGTTCATTTATTGTTGGAGAATTTGGAATGAGTGGTGATTAACAAATGTATTTCATATGACAGATTTACTTGGAAATCTCTGTGATTATTTTAAAACTTTGAGGTTTAGTTTCCAAAATATTCCTTCACATAACATTTTCCTTAATAATTGTCAAGAAGTGAATGAATATGCAGAACTAATATTTTTATAATGTGATATTTCTCTTGGTTTTATGTGCAGGTTGTAAAATAAAACCTATAGAAGACTTTTATTTTCACATACAGTGAAACTATTTAAGCTTGGGTTGCCCGGGAGGCTCAGTCGGTTAAGTGTCTGCCTTCACCTCTGGTCATGATCCCAGGGTCCTGGGACTGAGCCCCGCATTGGGCTTTTCCCTCTGCCTGCTCTGCTTCCTCTGTCTGCTCTGCCTGCCGGTCCCCTGGTTGTACTCTCTCTTTCTCACATAAATAAAGTCTTAAAAAAATGAAACTATTTAAGCTCAATAATTAAATGATTTGATGAAATTGTTTAATCTTTTTTAAAGATTTATTTTAGACAGCAAGCGAGTGGGAGGAGGGACAGAGGGAAAAAGAGAGAATCTCAAGCGGATTCCCTGCTGAGCATGGAGACTGACTTGTGGCTCTGTCTTACAACCCATGAGATCTTGACCTGAGACACTTAACAGACTGAACCACACAGGCACCCCTGTTTAATTAAATTTTATACGGGCCACTAAATTATATGATGTACATGTGTGGAAAACAGAAATAGTTTTGATATGCATGCTTCTTGTCACACAAACAATGACGCCAACCTAAACAATAAAGTCAGGATTAATTTCATACTGTCAAAGAGATCTTTAACAACAGAAATAGATTTTCATATGCTTGCACCTACTAAACTCAAATATACATGAGCATGTTTAGTAAATTAAATGGAAATATTGTTTTATTTGCCTTAAGGAGATATTATAGTACATGTTCTAAAAGATAAATGAAGAGGGTTGAAATACAGCATAAGATTGAGCATTTGTCAAATCAGAATTGAAGGCAGCAGGCAGTAAATTGGATTTCCTTTTACAATAACATGTAGTTCACCTTCTATTATTATAACAAATATTATAATATATACTTTATGACATCATATCTTTCATCTACTTTTGTTGCGAAATTTTAAGAATAAAACAGGTCTTTATTGTTGCTCTACCACAATTCACGATTAAGCATGCAAAATGCATTTCCTTAAGGATGTATTTTTCCACAAAGAAAATATCAGTCATGGGGCACCTGAATGGCTCAGAGGGTTAAGCGTCTGCCTTCAGCTCAGGTCATGATCTCAGGGTCCTGGGATCGAGTCTCTTTCTCTGCCTACTTCTCTGCCTATTTGTGATCTCTCTCTCTCTGTCTCTGTGATCTCTCTCTCTCTATTTATAAATAAATAAAATCTTTTAAAAAAAGAAAAAAAAGAAAATATCAGCCATTAATTGTCAACTCGGATACAGAGTAAATAGCACTATCAGTCCCCAGTTGAGGTTCAAAGGAATCTCTAAATTGTGGTGTTGAGCCTACTAGAGGTACTAATCATCTCTCAGGGCCCAGCTGTTCTTAGCTGCAGAGAAAGACACAACTTGGGTATTTTACTGTATCTTTTTCCTCCATATGCTGAAGAATAAATGGCAGAACAGGAAAAGAATAACAGTTCTTTGTTCATCAGATCACAGAAAGTATCTCCCAACTCAGATGATGTGTAAGAATACATTACAATTGAGTAAAGCAAAACAAAACAAAAAACACTTCCCCAGGAATTTTGTAACATTGATATTGTGATTTTTGGTGTTTGATAAAGAGATGCTAACTGACTTGTGATCAGCAATGGAAAATATCTGGTGATTCTTATCTTCCTTTCAAAGGATAGAAAATGTAGTTTCCCTGGGACTGTATTTCTTAAGCTAATGTGAAATATTGAATACAAAGAATTCTAAAAAAGAGCACCCAGCGCTGAAAGGTAAAAAGCTTGTATTTTTATGGAGTTATTTTTCTTTTCAGAGAGAAGCCTAGTGAAATTGTTGAATTTCTGCTATACACTAACGTGTAATCCACTGACGTTGGCCTGGTTCACTTTAAGTACCTCTCAGAATGCCCCACGTGTGGTGAGTATTTTCACTGTCATTTTAGAGACCAGAATAATGAGTTTTAGAGAGGTTAAAAGCAGCTTTTCAATGTTTGGCAGCTAATAAGTGCTGCAGAAGGGATTTGAGCCAAGATGGCCTGATGTGACAGCCATGCTTGTCCATTACAATAAGAGTCACATGTGAAACATGGTTCAATCAATCATCCACTCATCCATCTTTAAGAAGGACAAATACTTATAAGTATTAAATATCCACCTGCCTGGTGATTGATAAAGATTTTTAAATTTTTATTTATCTGAAAGCTTTGAGGGGGATTATTTATGGTAATTGGAATATTGAAATGTTTTAAATTATCCTGACGACTAAATTTATTCCTTCATTGAGGAGCCAAGGCATAACATGAAAAGAGAAGGTAGATCAATGATAAATAGATTAGGTAGATGATAGATAAATGATCGATGATAGATGATAGAGAAACAGAAAGATGACATTTAGAGGGACTGCTGTGATGACTCCAGAGACAGATGTGTTCGTGAAAGGAAATTGCCCATATGGTACCTCTTACAGAGACTTTAGTAACAATTTAAATTACTTTATAGCATTAATTACTTTTAACACTGCTTCTGAATATGACACCATTTTGTGACTAACCATAAGGAAGCACAGATTTTTATTAGGGTAATGTTGAGTACTTATTAGATGTCAGACAGGATCCTAGATGTTAGGAATACAAAGATGAAAAAACAAAATGAAACAAAAAAACCCCATGATCTTTGCATTCCTGAAGATTTCATTTTAGTAAGGGAGACATATGTGAAACAAAGAAATAATCATGGAATGACAGTAGAGTCACAATTTTCATAAGGGTTCTGGGGGAAAGATAACATTATACTTCTATTCCAGTGGAAAAGAAATAGCCAGTATGGTGATATGGAATGTGAAGAAAAAGTACAGCCAGGGAATCGACTGAACTGGAGCCAAGATGGCCAAATTACAGCCAGTGCATAAAATGTTACCCATGGCCTGATTTTGTACAGCTAGAAACTAAGAATGCTCTTTATATTTTAAAAGTTATACAGATTTACAGACAAATATGCAACAAAGCTGTATGTGGCCTGTGATACCTAAAATATTTACTGTCTTGCCCTTTCCAGAAAACATTTACCAACATGACCCCTGAGTTAGAGAGAAGCAGGGAATTCTGTTTTTGATTGTGTGGTGAAGAGCATCTTCCCTGGTGTTTCAGTAGAGACCTTTTCTGAGACAAGAGAGGATTCTTTCTCTTAGCAGGTGATCTGCTTTAGGGACGGAGGAAACAACAAGAGCAAAGATGCTGAGAAGGAAACTGAGTTGTGTACCCAGAGAAACTAATAAACCAATGATAATGGAGCAGTGAAAGATGGATGATTTCAGGGGCGCCTGGGTGGCTCAGTTGGTTAGGCAACTGCCTTCGGCTCAGGTCATGATCCTGGAGACCCGGGATCGAGCCCCACATCGGGCTTCCTGCTCGGCGGGAAGCCTGCTTCTCCCTCTCTCACTCCTGCTGCTTGTGTTCCCTCTCTCGCTGTGTTTCTCTCTGTCAAATAAATAAAAATCTTAAAAAAAAAAAAAAAAGATGGATGATTTCAGAGACGAAGGCAGGAATAGTATTAGGTTCAGCTGTATCAAGATTTTCTCTATTATTCCAAGCATGATAGAAAGCCTTTGAATGGTTGTCAACAGAGAAGTTATTTGATCCAGCGAAATTTTTAGGTGAATGGCCATGTGGAAAAGAGGATCTAGGGGCCAGGGTGGAAGCAAAGAGATTTGCCAGGGGCTGTTAAGACTGTGGAGAGAGGAGTGATGGTACTCTGTCCAGGATGCTAATACAGCAACAACTTAGAAAGTGAGAAGTAGTTGGATTCATGATATATATTTTAATTAGAACTGGTAGAATTTTGTTATGAATTAAACATGAGATGAGAGCAAATATGGTATCAAAGGAGTTTTGCTGTAAAGGGGAGTTGAAAAATATGGCAGTGGCTGTTAGGGAATTTATTATTTCATTGTTCTATTTATTTCTATTCTACTTTATTCTATTTTATTTTCAGGAAAGCTATTAAGCATGTTTGGCAGCTGGTGAGAATGATTCTGTACAGGGGAGAAAAATTTAATTTGAAGGAGAGAAGGGAGATAATTCTGAGTTGAATTCTTCAGTACGTAGGAAGAGATAGAACCCATTAAAAATCAGTTGTTTGGGGCACCTGTGTGGCTCAGTTGGTTAAGCGACTGCCTTTAGCTCAAGTCATGATCCTGGAGTCCTGGGATCGAGCCCCACATTGGGCTCCCTGCTCAGCCGGAAGCCTGCTTCTCCCACTCTCACTGCTCCTGCTTGTGTTCCCTCTCTGGCTGTGTTTGTCTCTGTCAAATAAATAAATAAAACCTTAAAAAAGAAATCAATTGTTTATCTTAAATAATAGCACAGGCAGTTCATCTGTTTTAATTGAAGGGAAGGCAGAATGCTATATATATATATATATATGCTTATTGATAGTGGGGAGATGGGAAAGATAACATATCGATTATTTTGTACCTGTGAATTTCAAAGCAGGAACTTTAAAGAATGACTGTTTTTTTCTTCCTTTTTACCGCTAACACTGTCTTCATTTCCCCATTCAGTCATTAGCTGAATGAATGGGGGAATGAAGACACTGCTTATGGTAAAAAGCAAGAAAAAAAAATGTGAAATGCATAGTTTGGAAAGAGGAAGTATGACTTTTCTAGCAGCATAGCTTATTATTACTGTAAAGATATCAGGAAAACAGGATGTAACACTTTTTTCCTGAGCCAACATAACAAAATACCAGTTTCCCAGCTGAATTTAAGTTTGCATACCTAACACTCAAAAACTACCTTTCCAGTGAAGTAGTTGCTGGTTACATGTAACTGTGGAACATGTGAAATGTGACTAGAATGTGTTATTTATAAGCATGTGCATGTGTGCACACTTTCTGCGTTACAGGCAGAGAGAATTTCAGGCATATTACGTATATGCATATGTGAGACTATAATGTAACAGAGTAGAACTGCAGAGACTGAGTGTGATGGAGCACATGAACATACAGCCATATAGGAAAGGAGAGGAACTAACAGTAATGTATTTGTTAATATATTTATTGATTGCTTATAAAGTGTCTGGTGCTTTAGGAGTGGTATGTTTCATTTAATCCTGGCAAAATGGCTGCAATAGGCATTGTTATTCTCTCTTTAAAAAGCACAAGAAAACTGTAGGTTAGGAGTGTGGAACCAGCAGAATGGCAGATGCAAGACTGAAAACCCAGTCTGTTTTCCTCCAAAGGCTATACGCTTTTCAACTGTCTCACGCTGCATTGTTGTTTTCCATAAAGACAAAAGTTACATGTTTCTAGAAGCGGAGTCTCTACTACATCCTGGGGTTTCCCATAAATCAGGTACATCAGTTAACCTTGGAGCCCCAAAGACTTGCTACATTACTCGATCTCACTTTTTTCCTATTACCTCTCTTAAAAAGTTATGGAAAGGCAAGACCCAATTTCAGAAGTATCTTTGGATACACAAGAGGGCAGAGGGGAAAAGTCTTGTCAGAACCACTCTGATCCTTTGGGCTTGGGCTTCCTTGGGTAGTGACTGGGTCATGAACTAGGCCAAGCCTCCACACCGAGTCAAAACAGTCCTTCTTTGAAGTTGTGTGTTTTTAGGAACATTTCTTTCTTTCTTTATAGGCTTAAGGGGATGAAAATCTGTTAGATGACATGCAACCTGCCCTTTCAAAGCTCCTCAAGGACCCTGGGGATTTTGCAGCCATCTGGAATATGCTGTCATGCTGTGATTTCTGCAGGTTTGTTTAACTTTTAATCTCTCCAGTCACATCTTTTATTATTTATTCTGTGCATAATTTTTGCATTATATAGTCTTTTTTTTAAGATTTTATTTATTTATTTATTTATTTATTTGCTTGTTTGTTTGTTTATTTATTTATTTATTTATTTGACAGAGAGAAACACAGCAAGAGAGGGAACACAAGCAGGGGGAGCGAGAGAGGGAGAAACAGGCTTCCGGCCGAGCAGGGAGCCCAATGTGGGGCTAGACCCCGGGTCTCCGGGATTATTACCTGAGCTGAAGGTAGTCGCTTAACCAAGTGAGCCACCCAGGCACCCCATTATATAGTCTTTTTTTTAAAAAAAAACAAAAACCTAGTGGCTGAAATTGCTCAATTTAATCACAAATGTGACTCTGAAAAGACTCAATGTCTTAAAAGTTATTTCCCTCCTTCCTCACATTAAAAGAAAAACACACACATACAAGAAAAACATGTGTTTTGCCTGCAACAGATTTGTTGCTCAGAAATTAAATTCCATCCTCAGAAAGAATGCGGTATAGAATAGGTTTGAGCAAAGGCTACGTGCTTTCAGGATTCATTATTAGCAATCAAGATTAATTTATCTATGCATTGCTATCTGTATTTTCCTAAGTGTTAGTGCCCTTGGATTTTAGCTGTTTATCATGTCTCTAAACCATAGCATGTTAAGACCAGAGAAAGAATTGCTGATTATATAATTATGGGCAGGATAACGACCCTAAAATTCAGCTTGCTAAAGATTAACCATTTGCCTAAAACTCATTCTTTTCTGAAAGTAGCATCTTTTAACTCTTTGTAACGATTTTCATTTTCATAATTTTCATTTTGAGGGCAATTTCCATTTTCGTCACAGAATTTCCAGGTGTCCCTTGACACCCCATGACTTTGAGGGGCTTTTACTTTGTGTTGCGCTTGGTATCTCTCAGGTTTGATTTCGCTGAACTGCATGTGCCTCCATGTACAGTGAGTTGTCAACGTTTCTACAACTAGAGCTATGTTGGCTCAAGTTCTAGATCCAAGCATCTCCTGATTTTATTTTTTGCTCGAGTCACCACAGTATCATTTCCAGGGATGAATTCTGACCTCTAACCCAAGCCGTGAGTGGAATCCTTCTCTGAGTTGAATTGAATTTTCCTAAGTCACCACTCTGCTGTCTGACTTACAGCATTTCTCTTGTCTAGGAATTATGTTCTTTCCTCACCTGCAAGACACTGCCAGCTTTGAGTGAACTGAATGTCCCTCTCCTTTCCTAGTACTTTAATTTATATATTTATCACCCAGGCCAGAGAACACTCTGATCTTGGTAAATGGTAGGGTTTTCGGCTTGCTGCTCTGACTGCACTAAAGGAGAATTTGTTCACCTGATACACAGCAAGCCACTAAAAAACTGACACTGAGCTTTTACAGTGAAGAAGGGCTTATTTATCAGTGTGGTGACATGTAGGATAATGGGGATCTAATATTCACAAGTCCTGAACTCCCCTATGACTTACAACTGAGGGTTTTTAAGGGCAAAAACTCAAGGGAAAGGGGTAAGGGGCTTAGGGTATGGGTTCTTCTGATTGGTCAGGGTTTGGGTAAGCTTCAGAATTGACAAACTGATGCAGATCCATCTGGTTTCATCAAGATTGTAGTCAGGTAGGGGTGCCTGGGTGGCTTGGTTAAACATCTCCCTTTGGCTCAGGTCATGATCCCGGAGACCCGGGTTTGAGCCCCACATCAGGCTCCCTGCTCAGCAGGAAGCCCGCTTCTCCCTCTCTCACTCCCCCTGCTTGTGTTTCCTCTCTGGCTGTGTTTCTCTCTGTCAAATAAATAAATTAAATCTTAAAAAAAAAAAAAAAAAAAAAAAAGATTGTGGTCAGGTGGTCGTTCCCTTCTCTGGCCCAGGTCTGCCAAATGTCTGAGCAATGTATGCCATGAGATGGAGCCTCTGCATCAGGCTCCATGCTCAGTGTAGTCTGCTTATGATTCTCTCCATTTCTTTCTCCCTCCTTCTCTACTCCTCTACCCTGCTTTCATTCTCTCCTCAAAAAATAAAAAAAATAAAAAAAATTATTGCTTTCACCCTCTAAGGAGGAACACTATTTGGGTTTCTACCTGAATCTGTACTCCTCAGAATGCAAGTCTTTAATGTCAAGTGAAGATTTCTTTAAGTCGCTCTGTGGCTCTTTATGTTCATCCAGTTTGACAATTTTATATGACAAAAAAACCCTAAACTCACTATCAAACCAGTTAAAGGACAGGGAACAAGTAGATGTACAAATATTCAAAATATGTAGAAATATTTACATCAAATTATGTGATTAGTTTTAAAAAACTAAAAGGGATATGTATAATTAAATAAGAAAAAGATTATCAACCTAGTAAATATGAATAAGGGGTCTAAACAGATGATCTAAAAAGGACAGTATACAAAAGCTTGAAAAAAAATACCTTTGTAATGCGAAGAAACTTAGCATGTGTGACACCATATTGCTTCTGTTTGCCTTGCTGCTGTGACCTACAGCTTAGAAACTTCTGTTTAGCCCTGCAGGTAGGCATGTTAATCATCAAAGGAATTTTGCTTATAGCTGAGATTGCAAAAACTGCTTTTTGTTGGAAACTTACCTCACCCAAGGACATAAGGAAGTACATACAGAAATGACCCTGTTATGTTTAAGATTTACAGAAATGACACAACCAGTTTCCTGTATGCAAAGATCAACTGAACAAGGACAGAGAAGAAGTTCCATGACCTTCCTCTGATCTTTACAGACCTCTATCAACTCTTGACTTTAATCTCCTCCTGTTAACCCCCATCTGTTAGCATAAAAGAAGCTCCAGTGTATGTGAGGGGGAGAGGGTTCCTTAGGATCATAGTTCACCATCTCTTCAGTTTGTTGGCTTTCCGGATAAAGTTGGTTTTCTTACCCCAACATCTTGCCTTTTGGCCTATCATGAGGTGAGCAGAACAAACTTGGATTTCATTACACCTTTACCTATTCATTCATTCCATATCTAGTAGTTGTCTGTGATCTGTTAGGGACTGTGAAAACAATTCAGATATACTAGTGAAAAAAATGAAAACTCATGCTCTTGTAGGGAAGTAAAAAAGAAATTATCAAAAAGTAAAACCAAAAAAATTAACTGTGAGAGAACAGGGTGGGGAAGTTTTCTTTAACGAAGAGCTAATGCAAAGAAGATAAGCTCCATCTTGTTATTTTGAGAAATACAAATTAAAGCAATAGGATTCATTCATCTCCTGTCACATTGGAGTAGAGGAATGATACAAAATTTGGGTAGTGTTATGAGTTAAATTCTGTACCCCAGAATATACAGTTGAAATTTTAATCCTTGATACTTTAGAATATGACCTTATTTGGATATCGGATCTTTTACAGAGATAATCAAGTTAAAATGAGTTCATTAGGTCTAATCCAATATAACTTGAGGCCTCATAAAAAGGAGAAAACTTGACGTAAAAACAGACTTCCACAGAAGGAAGACTTGTGAAAACACACACTGAGGAGATGGCCATACAACTGGAATGATGCATTTCCAAGCCAAGAAATGCCAAAGATTGCTGGCAAACACCAGAAGCTAGGCAAGGCAAAGGATTCTCTTCTAAAACTTTCACAGAGAGCATAACCCCACGATACCTTGATTTTAGACATGTAGCCAAAATAAATGTGTTGCTTTGAGACAATCAAATGTGTGAGACAAGACATTTCTGTTGTTTTAAGCTACCTAGTTTTTGGTACTTTGTTGAAATAGCCATAGGAAACTAATACAATGAGTTTGGGATTATAGCAGAATCCTAAAATTAAATACTATTCAAAGAAAAGAAAGAGTTACTATATAATTTGAAGAATGCTAGAATAAAGGGAAGTAACTCCCAATGGCAGTTGTGTGAAGAGCACCTGATCCATATAGACTGGACAGAGATGTAGCCTAGGCAGCTATTCAAAGGCTGACCTGGAAGTAATATAAGGAGTGATTGGACGTTTCTACAGGCAGAGGGCAGCAGTGGGAAAGGCCTGAAGACAAGAGAGAGCACGGGGGGTGGGGGTGGGGGTGGGGTGTTTGTTTCTGGGACTATAATTATACTGGCTTTGGTGGGACTGTCACAAGGTTAAGGTGAGGTGGGCAGAGACTTGTCCATGCAAGGCCCTGTTTGACAGGCTATGTAGTTGGCAATCACTCTGAGCAATCAAGAATCATCAGAGGAATTCAAGGCAAAAATAACATCTTAGTGCTTCTTGATGACCAAGTCCATTTAAGAGATTAAACCTTAATGCAGGGATGTGAATGGGAAATTGAAATCTATCCTCTGTCCAACTCTCAAGCCACATACCTGATGTATGGAACAAGTGACAACTCTGTCATTTGTCTATCCGAAAGGACAGTGTTCTGTAGGATGCCCTGCCATTATTCCAAGTCTCCACATATGTCATTTACCAGGCTTTCCTAGAAAATCAGAATAAATGTTGTTTAGCCAACCACGATGTGCTTTCTTCTGCGACACTCATAAACTCTACTGATGACAGTGCCTTTCCCTTTCTGCTCTCAGAAATCCAATTATCAGGACAACCACTTCCTCCATGATGTGGTCTCAACTATTAGAAAAACAACTTAATCCTTGGGGAAGAGGTCCTCTGCTTTAGAGGATATTACTTTATTTCATCTTTAATTCATTATATATATATGTGTATATATATATATACATTAAATATATATATATATTTAATGCTGTGTGCTTGAAACTACTAACTGTGGTCTCGAAGTTCAAGGTCAGTGTGAGAAAGATAGTCATGGAAAAATGAACCAGATATAGTCTGTAGGGCTGATGTAATTTTTGGAGTTGGAGTCTGGAGCCAATGGCCAAGAAAGAATTCTTGAGACATCTTTGGTGAAAAAAGGTGATTTTATTAAAGGATAGGGACAGGACCTGTGGGCAGAAAGAGTTGCTGCCCCAGGATTGTGAGGAGAAACTGATTATGTACTTTGGGGTTGGGAGAAGTAAAGATAAGGGAAGTTCCGAATGAATTCTCATATGTTAAGATACAGGATACCTGAGGCCTTGCTATGGTCAAGCTAAGGTTGTTTTTCCCTCTAGCAATTAACATTAAGACAGTTGGGAGCTTCCTGGAGGAATGTTATACTCTGCCTGCCTCAAGTATTTGTCAGTGGGTTGCAGGTTGTAAGGATATTTAATTTGATCTATATTTCCATTTGCCTTTGTTTCCCATATCATGGGGGCATGGAAGGAAGTGTAGAAAAGCCTACCACTACTATAGGTGGAAGAAGACTGTAATAAAGCTCTAAAAAATATTCAGTCCTTGATCTGAATGTTAATAATATGAGTAGGGTTTGTCTCCTAGCCTACAAAGAAAGGTAAATATTTCCAGCAGAAGAGACTGAGATAAGGAAATGAAACATGGAGCTATGTGGTTTACCCTGAGAAGCTGAAGTCATTTCTAAGACTAGCCACCCCACTCCCCCACCCTGCCGACACAGGGATGTGGAAGGTAAGAAAAGCAGAAAATAAGTCTGGAGAGTTAAGGAGACACACATAAAAGAATTATGTATTCTATCTTTATTGGTTTTGAGGAGGTGGAAATTAAACTTTCCCCCCTTCTTAGTTCAGATCCAATTGATAAATTATGTACCATAATCATACAGTTGTGGATAAATTCCAGACTTAACATTGATAACCTGATGTGGATAATGTGGGGCTTGCATCATCATCATCCCCTTTCTAGGCACAGGTCTGGGGACTGGGGTAAAACACTGAGACTGTAGAGAAAATTGAATACTCAGCATTGTTCTCTTCTGTGATAGGGTGAAAGAGAGTGACACCCTCCCTTTTAGCAGCTTCCCCAAATTACAAATTATGCTTTCTGGAACATTCTTGCATGTTCTAGAAGTGAAATAAATTCAACTTTCGATAGATTCACATTCAACCTTATCAAATATTGATCAGTGCTTTCTAAAATGGTTGTACTGTAGAAGTAATATGTTTTTGGTTTTAAAAAAATTATATTTTATGGTCCTACTTTTTTGTGTGAGGTATATTATACATACAGAATAGTGCAAATATACATGTACAGTTTAAAGATATTTATGAATGCTGTGTGACTGCAACCCCAGCAAGCAAAAGAAAGTTACTATCACCTCCAAAGCTATCCTGGTGATCCCACAACATCACAGACCCTTCCCACCCCCCCCCACCTCAGCTAGCTACTATATGATTTTTACGATCATAACATCTTCATTTTAACTTCTATTTACTGATCCCCAAATAGTATTATTTAGTTTCATCTGTTATGGAAATCTGTACATATGAGATCATAATGAATGTATTCTTTGGTGTCTGGCTTCTTTGTCTCAACAGTGTTTTGAGACACAACCATGTTGTTGCAGGGAGCTGTTGCTAACTTTTGTTGTTGGATTTTGTTTTTGTTGTATTTTGTGTGTTGTTGTATCTGCTTATATAAATACATCATAAAATACGTATCCCTCTGCTTTGGATGAACATTGGGGCTATTTTCTCATTTATACTATTATGAAAGGATGTCATGAACTATTGTATATCTCCTGGTACATATATGAAAAGTTTGTCTAGGGTGTATTCCTTCCAGTGGACGGGGGGTATGCATGTCTTCCACTTAGGAGATAAGGCCTGTTTTTCCAGATGAGGGTGCCAATTACACTCTGCTACATGCACATTAGGCTTAGTGCTCCCATCATCAATGCCAAAATTTCTCCTGTATCTCATCATCCCTGGTACTCAGAACTGTCAAAGCTTAAACATTTTAGCCAATCAATGTGTCTCTAGAGGTGTTTCATTGTCATTTCAGTTTGCATTTCTATAATTACTAATGAGGCTGAGTACAATTTCCTATGTTTTTTAGCTGTTTGGATAGTCCTCTTTGGGACCTACTTTTTTGAGATTTTGCCAGTGTTTTGAGGTTATTCCTCCCTCCTCATTCTCCACCTCCCCTTCCTCCTTCTATCACGGTTGCCTCAAAAACGAAATGTGAAAAGTAACAGTATTATATTTTTAGAAGAAAATGTAGAAGCACATCCTCTTGATTGAAGGGCTCAGAAGGACTTCCTAAACAATACACAGAATAGCCAAGGTAAAAGAACAGGCTGATAGATTCCACTTAATATTTGAAACTTCACCAAAGGCCCTTTAAGGATTATAAAACCATAAGACAAGTGGGAGATGATATTTATAGCTGACATAACTGAAATAAATTAAGAATTCACACTTTTATTTGTTTAATGGATTAGCTCCAAATAGCTAAAAAAAAAAAGTCCAGTTTTAGGAAATGTTAGATTTCTTGGGATGGGCAATAGAGAGAGAAGGGAAGAAGGATCAGGGCTGTGACTCTACCTGATGGCTCTCATGGAAATGAGACCAGCAGACTAGAAGTTGTTTTCTAAGGCTCCCTGGATTCCCTCTTTTGTTTCTTTTCCTATTAGCCAGTTGAGTTTGGCCTTTACTTTTCTAGTTAACCAAGAAGGTCACTGCCCCTTTTAGGGGAAGGAGATTAGCAGTCTATTAGGAAAGTCCTATTCCTACTCTTGTAAAGCTGGCCCAGAAAATTCTTTTTCCTTTTTTTTTTTTTTTTTAACCAGGCTTTTTCTTCAGTTTGTCAGCATTTTGAGTCATAGAATGATTTTCCCATGATCTGTACTTTTCTGTAATACTTGTATGATTTATATTTTACACATACATTTTTTAGAAATTTATCCTGGTATCTGATAAAGAGTGAATCTAATTTTATCTTATTTTCTGTACAAGCATCCAGGTGTCCTAACACCGCTCATTAGATTGTTTTAATTACAGATCTTGTCTAACATGTCTAATAAAACCACGAGGCAGCTCAAATCCCTCAAAAGCCAAACTCCCTGGTCACCATTGTCTTCAGGCCCATAGACTCAGCCTTGCTCATTTTTGTTCCATTGCTGTTTCATACAGATGGTGTGGTAGATATCATGGACTGAATGTTTTTGTACTCCCCTAATTTGTATGTTGAAACTCTGATCCCAAGTGTTACAGTATTTGTGTTGTAGGATTCTTTTCCTGCAGAGTTGAAGAACGAATCTTATGGACACAGAAGAGTGAAGTGACAGTTTATTAAATGAAGTTGAGAACAGAAAGAAAGCTCTCTAGAGTGAGAGGGGTCCTGAATGGGTTGCCAAATGATGTAGTCTTGGAATGTTGGTGAGGTCTGGAGCCTGTGACCAAGGAATAATTCTTGAGATGTCTTGGTGCCAAAAGGTGATTTTATTAAAGCACAGGGACAAGACTTGTGGGCAGAAAGAGCTGCACTGGGGTCATGAGGAGTGGCCCATGATATACTTTCAAACTGGGAAGGAGTTAGGGATAATATAAGTCCCTAAGGAATTCCTGAAGCAAGGACTTCAGGACCTGGAGGTGGCTAGCCATTGTTAGAAAAAGGTCATTTATTACTGTCTAATAAAACCTGAGTCATGAGACTGTTCAGATATCTATCTTGGATTATATGCTTAGGGGATGATTGACAACGTGTGTCTTGGAGGTTAGAGGTAAAGGAAATTTCCAGAAAAGTTTTTATATATTAAAGTAGACTTACAGGATCCTGGGGCTTGGGCTAAGATTGCCTTTTGCCCTTAGCAAAGTGTTAATATCCAGGCAGTTGAGTCCCTAGAGGAATGTCACTCTTCCTGTTTCGATGGGCTGAAAGTAGTAAGGAAATTTAATAATTTTTCTTCTGCCTTTGTTTTCCACATCATTTGTACGTGGGGCCCTTTAGAGGTAATTGGGTCATGAGGGTGGAGTTCTCTTGCTGATATTAATGTCTTTGTAAGTAGGGACACAAGAGAAATGATCTCTTTATATCACGGAAGGATACAACAAGAAGAAAGCTTTCTATAAACCAGGAAGGGGGCTATCACTAAGAAACCAGCCATGCTGACACCCAGACTTGATGTCTAGCTTCCAGAAATGTGAGAAGTAAATGTTTGTTGTTTAACCAGTCTAGGGTATTTTTTTATAGCAGCCAGAACTGACTAAGGGAGCAGGCAAAGTAATGACTCACAAAAGATGTCCATGTCCTAATCCCCAGAATTTGTTAATATGTTATAACATATGGCAAAGGAGAATTAAAGTTACAGATACTATTAAGGTTGCTAACCACCTGACCTAACAATTAGGAAATTATCCTAAATTTTCTGAGTGTAGCCAATATAATCACAATGGTCCTTGAAGATGGACGAGAGAAGCAGAAGAGCAGGTCAGACTGATTTGATGTGGGAAAGACTCAGCTCACTGTTGATGGATGTGAAGCTGTATGAAGGGGTTATGAGCCAAATAAATTCAGGCAGTTTCAAGAAATTTGGAAAAGGGAAGAAAATGGATTTTCCCCTAGAACATTCAGAAAGAAAGCTAACATTCCTGATGCCTTGATTTTAGGCTAGGGAAACTTGTTTTAGGCTTTTAACATACAGAAAATAAGGAAACTAATTTATGTTGTTTTAAGCAATTAAGTTGTAATTTATTGCAACAGCAATAGAAAACTAATACAGATAGTCCTTATTTTTACTTATTTATTTATTTATTTCGTATTTTTAAATTTTCAGATAGTCCTCATTTTTGAATTGGAAATCTTTTCCTGTTTTTTCCTTTTATAGCCCCTATATCATTGCCATGTTTTAGGAAAAGGGGGATTCTTGAAATGAGAAGTTACTCAACCATCTTAAGCGTCATTCTTCACTACACCTTCTGCAGTTGTGAGATACGCAGTGAGGTATAATTTTCCTTTGAGGCACTCCTTTCAAGAAGGCATACTTCTGCATTTTGTATGCGTAACCTGATTGGTAAGTTGGTCTTTTGGCTTCTGTGTGTCAGGTGTTGGGTGGCAGTCCTCCCTCTCTCCTTTAACTTTACTTTGGCTTTTCAGGCTTAAACATTTCATGCTCAAACATTTTCTGACATAGCCTCTAGATTTTTTTCTTTAAGTTCACTCTGAATAAGAAATATGAATATAGTCACTTCCAAGTGAGTAAAATGTAGCTGTTTTTGTTTTTTAATCTTGTCTACCTTTAGCTCTCTGAATGGACATAACACACAGGAGGTGATTTCTAATTAGGCTAACAATTAATGCAAGAAACCATTCAATCTGTCATGGTCCTGCCCTTTCAGTATATCTTATATTCTACAGTCAGGGTAGATCACAGACAATACCTGTGTCTCCAGCCACTGTAATTTTGCCATGTGAAACTCTCTTAATAATGTTTTAATCCTTTGTCTGACTTTCTGTTTTTGCATCTTAAATCTGTTCATCTTTTCTATAACAACTTTGCAGAGCTGTCTCAGTCTTCAGGGCTTGTTCACCAATTACTCTCATTATAGACTCTTTGCATTAACCATATGACTCCAACACTGTATTTGATTTGGGATACCTCTGGATGGATCACTCTATCCTGATTCTCTTCATTTTCCTTTTGGATAATAATTTTTCTCCTGATTCTACCACCTAAAACATCTTTCTTTTGAAATCTTCTCTTCAAAAGCAACTAGGCTCAAGTTCATTCCTTTTTCTTATCTGTCTATTCTGTTCTCTAGATTTCAAACATTCTCCTAAGAAATTCTCTCTCTTCTTTCAGTTTAACAAGCTTGTTTTCCTTTTTAATTCTTTTGTACACACATTGCTTCTCATCTCTCCTGTTTTGAAGAAAAAACTAAAGAAGCATGCCTTTAAAGAAAATTCAGTTATTCTTTGATTTTTATAAAAATCTGATTTATGGAAAGATAGTCTACCAGACACACATGTTTCAAATTATTTTCATCACCTTTGGTTTACAATAATACCAAGATATTTTTATCTTTATTGTACTCAAGAAGGTGGCATGTTCCCTTCATAATTAGGACCCCTGTTCTTTTCTCATGTTTTCTTTTTTAAACTCTAGCATCATAGGTGATGGTCAAAATCTAGAACTCTGGGGCGCCTGGGTGGCTCAGTTGGTTAGGCGACTGCCTTCAGCTCAGGTCATGATCCTGGAGACCCGGGATCGAGTCCCACATCGGGCTCCCTGCTCGGCGGGAAGCCTGCTTCTCCCTCTCACTCCCCCTGCTTGTGTTCCCTCTCTGGCTGTGTTTCTCTCTGTCAAATAAATAAAATCTTTAAAAAAAAAATCTAGATCTCTGAAATCTAAACCCAAGAGTACAGCTGATGTGATTAACACATTCAAAGCCAACTGAGATCCATGTGGCAGAATTCAAATATTTAGCCATGAGTCAGCAACATGAATCCGACAGTTTCGTTCCTTCACATGGCCATGAATGAAGTAAAAACAACAGAAAGAAAAGTATAAATTTAGACAGTAAACCTAATACCTCTTACTAATCATAATACCTTTTATTTAGAGGCACAGACATTATTAATTCATAGCACCTTTTATGTCAAGGCATGAATCAATGCCTAATTTAAGTTGTGTTCTGTCCTAACCTCCTACCTACCTGGCTGATACATGTAAGAAGAACAACAAAAAAAATCGTTCTTTCACCAGTGCCCTAAAAGCCCGAGGCCAGAGAATACAGAAGTCAACTAACAGTTGGGGAAGGTGAGTACAGCAGTGTGTCCAGCAGCAAAGTGGCACATGCCAAGTTGGTGAGTGTGAAGAATCATAATTTGTCCCAAGTAATGCAGCATGGCTGAACTGTAGATTTCATGTAAGGAAATGGGGTGAGAGCAAGGAGAGAAGACAGTAGAGGAAATATTCCTTAGAAATATAGATCACATAAATATAATGTTCCTTACAAGCATACATTTTATAAATATGGTATCTTAAAAACTATATTAAAGAATTTGGCTTAAAAAAAGAATTTGGTTTTTACTCCCATATTAGTGTGATGGCTGCTGAAATATTTTAAACAAGGAAGGAATATAAAATGCTCATTTTAGAAAGATCACTCAGGCTTTACCATGAGAAATGGATTGACCATATATAATCCATTTGTCAGAAATGTTCACTAAGGAAATGTCAGAGTCATCCAGGCAAGAGATGACTATGGTCAATTCTTAAAAACATGTAGTAAACATAGAAAACAGGTGGATGCATCTGGGAGAAATTAAGTAAACAAAACTCAGAGGATCAGAGACAGTGCTGGCCTGTCACAGCACTGAATCATCCTGTCATGTAATTGTTTCCTACTGTGCCCCTCTGAAACTGGGATAGCAAAGGAGCATATATCATGGGTGATTTTGGCTGAATGAAATTAAAAAGTGGAAATAATATTAGTAAAGTCAGCGAGAGGGAGAGGAAGGAGCTTGTGGTCAGAGATTGCCATGTTTTTGATTTCAGGGGTAAGATCTTTTTCAGTGATAAATTCTAGATTATGACCCTTATTATGAATTATTGATACACCTTGTAGTTGATGATTGTTGGAGGAGAGGGTCTAAATAATTTTGAGGTTGTTTTGCTGGATAAGCCATACATATTAAGTGTGTGTGTGTGCATGCATGTGTGCATATACACACATATTTCTTTTATGTTTATGGTAGAAATTAGAGTGATTGGAAAATTTTAAGTTCACCACACACTTCTTAATGAGTGAGCAGTGAGACAAAGATGCCAAGTCAGTAGCCATGAAGAGCAGTATGTGCGGTATTAGAATAAAGATCATCATTTTAAGACCAAGATTAATGGCATAAAAATAACACTGAACCTTAAAACATCAGACCATAATCTATGATCTCAGAAGACCAAACAGTCAGGAATTAAGAGCATTTCAGAGGAAGGGTTTGCCTCCACAGAGAACTAGGTATGACGTAGAGCCCTGATGCTTTTTCAGAGAAGGCTCAAAAAACTCCACAGATATTGCTGCAAATGAATGAAGGACCACCAATAAACCAACATGGACCAGTTGGATTAACAAAAATGGTTATAGACAGTAAAGAGGCCAAAAGTGTGAAGAAAATAACATATAATCCTGGGCCATAGAAGAATGTTATAAATAGGTCATAGCTCTAGAGAATACTTTTTGCTAGATTTATTTAAAAACATTTCAAATAGAAACTCTGAATTGAAGCATTTCTAAGAGTAATAAAATGCATATGGATATTTGTCTTAGAGAATTGTATATGTGAAACAACAGACTAAAAGAATCCGAGTTTGTCTGTCCCCATGTAAATACAAACCTCGAGACACAGACAAAGGTACATACAAGCACAGATGAAACCAAATGATACACAGGTGCCTCAGAATGAGGAAAGCTGTCTTCTTTTTATTCAAGTTCTTTTGTTTTTTTTTTAAATATTTTATTTATTTGGCAGAAAGAGAGATCACAAATAGGCAGAGAGGCAGGCAGAGAGAGAGAGAGAGGCGGAAGCAGGCTCCCTGCTGAGCAGAGAGCCCGATGTGGGGCTCGATCCCAGGACCCTGAGATCATGACCTGAGCCGAAGGCAGAGGCTTTAACCCTCTGAGCCACCCAGGCACCCCTCAAGTTCTTTGAATAACTACTTTAAGAATATTGAAAACAAGAAATGTGTGTTTACTTTCTTTATAAAAAAATATTTATTTATTTGACAGAGAGAGTCTTAGGACCTGCACGGAAGGCAGATGATTAACTGACTGAGCCACCAAGGCCCTCCATGTGTTTAGTTTCAACGTTTTCATCAAGTATTTAATTCTTATGGTATTATTGTGGATGTTTGAATGTAGTTTATCTATGCCAATAGAGAAGATAGTACCACTTTTTTTTTTTTTTTTTTTTTTA
>PITA01005799.1:0-54637 GCA_004023965.1 Spilogale gracilis | reverse complement strand
TAATTTTTATAAACTGGTTCGTTAACTTGTTTTTGGAAATTGTGTGCTGAATGATGTGATATCAATGACTTAGAACTGCTCCCTTGATTCATTAGCATATCATCTGGGAACGCTGAATTGCCTTAAAGGAAATGGATTTTTGTTCAGCTATCCTCAGGGCTCAGTGTGTGAAGGTGAATGTTAGTGGGTGAGAGTGTGTGTGTGTGTGTGTGTGTGTGTGCATGAAATTGTGTGCAAGCACATTCATTTGAATTTTCCTAATATCCTGAGTCAATAGTATTGCCTTTCTCATTTATAATTTTTGATGCAATATTTTTGGTTGGCTGTAGTGACTCTAAAGGGCAGGGGAGATATAAATAACAGAAATTACTGTAGCATGGAAAACTAGAGGAAGATGATGGGACAAAGTAGGGAATAAGTGAGTTTTTAATACCATGCTCATGAATGGGATCAAGAGGCTGATGCTAGAATTATGTTTTGATACAATTTGTTTTATTCATTATTTAATCCTCCAAAAGCCCCCATGCCTCCAAAATTCAAATGTTGCTATCTTAATCCCCAAGGTGGTATTACTGGGAGGTGAGGCCTTTAGGCAGTGATTGGGTCACCTCAGGTTTTCGATTAGTGTTGTTATAAAAGAGGCTCCACAGAGCTCCCTAACCCTTCTATGTGAATGCACAGTGAGAAGATGGCTGTCGGTGAGGAAGCAGCCATTCACCAGACACCAGAACTAGTACCTTGATCTTGGACTCCCCAGTCTCCAAAACTATGTGGGCATTGGCTCACATGGTTACAGAGACCAAGGAGTTCCATAATCTGCCATCTGCAAGCTGGAGACCCCAAAAGGCCTGTAGTATAATTCTAGCCTGAGTCTGAAGACTTGGGGACCAGATACACACCAGCTGATGGTGTAAGTCCCAGTCCAAGGACACAAGAACCCTGAAGTCCCTTACCTTTAGAATCATTTATTTCATTAGAACAGATGTTAGAATTGTTTGCTCTTGGTCAGTTTCCTCAGTAGGCTCTTCCAACATGGAGAGTCACATTTTTTTGTTTGTTGGTTCCTGGAAATTTTTCTTGAATTATTTTTTTTTAGTTTTATTTTCTATTCCATTGTTTTTGTTCTCTTCTTCATGGTTACCATTTTTAATGTACTCAACCTCATCTACCCATCTTTATTTCTATCCTCTTTTTTCCCCCTGGATTGTTTCGTTTCTTCTTCTTCTTTTCCTTCTTCTCCTTCTTCTCCTTCTTCTCTTTCTCCTTCTCCTTCTCCTTCTCCTTCTCCTTTTTCTTCTTCTTCTTCTTCTTGTCTCATTTTCATTTCCTTGGGTTGATTCTAGTTCTTCTTCCAAGTTTTCTTTTTTTTTTATTAGTTTTTCATTTGAATCTACACCTGCTTGGGAACCTTATAATTTAGTCTTCAATTCTGACATGATTTTGCATATTTTTTATACTACTTTCCTAGGTTCATTTGATTCTTATTTCGGTTGCCCCTGGGTTTTCGCTATTTCTTAATTTTTATATTTCTAACTTAAATTTCTTGTTTTCATATTCTCACATTCTTGAATATTCTCAGTTGTTCTCAAAATCTTATTGAGATGTCATTTCATTTTGGAATGTGGTGTTAACAGTTATCTTCAGCTCCATTGGTGGCATTTTGCCAAGATTTTTCATCAATAGAAAAGTTTTTATTCATATCTTCTGCCTGTTTACAGTGTTTTCTATTAATGGATGTGGTTTCCTTTAACTCTTTTCTATTTCTGTTTATCTGGAGATCAGCATTTCTGGTATGAGAGTGCCCATTTCTATCTGCTTGAGGCTCTTCTGTGTAGATTCTTGATGGGGAGTGTTATTGATAGTGAGGATTGAGGATAATAAACAGTTGGTGTATTTGGTTTCTCTTCCGTTTTTATAGGATCTTTAATTGCCTCCTCTTATTTGCTTCTTTCCCTGTATTGCTTCATCAAAAAGCATGGTATTTTTTGTATTCATCTACTCTATCTCATCCTTTCTTGGAAGCAAGACCCTGAGGCTGCCACTTTAGTGCTGCATACTTTCACACTCCTTTTCTTTAACTTGTTCTGTGAACCACAAGTCACCTGCATTCAGTAGTTTGCCATCTCATACTGTGCTAGTTTTGTCTATTCCTTCTACGAATTCTTCTTTTGTGTTCTGTTTCACTGTATTTGGGAAAAATTTATCTCCCTTGCTGTCTGCATTCACAGGTTTACTATGAAAGGCAGGCAGAGGGGTATAGGGTATGTTAGAATTTATTTTGTTCTGAAGATGGTGATGTTCTCTTCTGATAATGCTGAAGTTGCTGGTTATAATGTTACTTTTTGTTCTTGATTTTACATTTCTGGAGGGACTATAAGGGAGATATTAAGAATTGGATTTCCAGCAATTTTTTTCAAACACACAAGTCCTTGCTATAAAAAGTTTTTAAGCACTACAAAGAAGGCAGAGTCACATTTGTCTTTGCACTGCCAGTTTTCTTCCCTAGTACTCCCTAGGCAGGCATAACTACTGTTATTAAGTTAGTATATTCTAGTACAGAGCTATGTTTTAAAATGCAAAAAATGTAATATTTTAAATATGTAAGAGATAATATGCTCCATGTATACTTATAGCATTAGCTTTTTTTTCATTTAACCATATCTCTTGAAAAACTTTCCTGTTAATATATGTAGACTTGTATCATTCTTTCCAAAATGTTTCATGTTATTCTATTGCATTTACATATAATAACCTAAATGTCCCTTTATGTGGGCATTTAGTTCGTTCAAAATTTGTACTGCTTTTAAAATTCTGACAAGGTTATCCTTTTAAATGTTTATGAGCATAATCATGTAAATGACCCAGATATATGAGTGTTTTCCTAAAGTTGCTGGGGTATAGAGAATGTCTATTTCTCAACTTAATAGATGCATCAAATTGCAGGTATTTCTTTTCCTAAAAACTTTAAAAAAGTGGATGACAAATGTGAGAAAATCAAAAAGTTCCTAGTGATGTTTCAGGGAGAATTATCACAGTTTAAGAACAAAGAGTAAGAATCTTAAAAATGAATAAAATGGAAATAATCCTTAAAAAATGCCAAGAGTGAACCTGGAGATGTCTTGAAATGGAACCTCCTCAGGACCTGAAATATGATGGTTCATTGAATGAACTAGGATCAGCCTGAAAGGAAATGCCATTTTATGATCAGGAGTGACCCTGAAAGAAGAGCATTGACAGGAATAAACCTCCAAAGGACTAAAGAGAACACCTTAGTTCACCGTGTGTTTTCATCTGTGAGATCAAGGCCTTCACTTGCCAAGGCCAAATATGAGACTTTATGAAATAACAAACCTGTGACTCTGCATAGTATAAGGGCTTTTCCTAATGAAAATAACAGCTGGTAATTCATCAAACAAATCAGAAAAGAGAATTTTTCTGTAATTGTCATCTGAATAACAAATGCTTCTTTCAAAGATCTGACCTTTGACTTATGAAAATATCTACAAAGAAAAGAAAACCCATCAATTTGATAAGTGTGATAATAGCTTCATCTAGATTTTAGGTCTTCATATTTAGTGGAAAAACCACACAGGAGAAAAATCTTTTACTTATTTATTTTAAAAAAGATTTTATTTATTTGACAGAGAGAGAGAGATCACAAGTAGGCAGAGAGGCAGGCAGAGAGAGAGAGGAGGAAGCAGGCTCCCCTCCTAGCAGAGAGCCCGACGTGGGCCTTGATCGCAGGACCCTGGGATCATGACCTGAGCTGAAGGCAGAGGCTTTTAACCCACTGAGCCACTCTGGCACCCCGGAGAAAAATCTTTATACAAATGGGTACCAACTTAAGAAAAACATCACAGCTAGTAGACTCAAAAGAATCCTTGCAGGAGAGAAACACTATAGATATTAGATCCTGTGGCCTTTATACAGAAGAACATATATGTTCAAGTTCATTTGAGAGTCCAAACGGTGAATAAGCCTACTTATTAATGATTTTAGTGATATCATCCTCTGTAATCTAACTCTTGGCACCACCAGGGTCCACCCAAGAAAACTGTGCCAAAATATGAGGATGATAAGGTGTTTCAGGAGAGATCAACCTTTGAGACCATGAGAGTGTCTATATAATTTATATGAAAAATAGTCATAAAAGTAAAAACCTCAAGTATAGAAAAGATTAGGAAATAAAGATTCTATTAACCCTTATCTCACTAAGAAATATTTAGCACCATCTCTCTGTCTTATTTTTTTTTTTTTTAAGATTTTATTTATTTATTTGACAGAGAGAGTGCAGTAGGGGGAGTAACAAGCAGAGAAAGGGAGAAGTAGGCTCCTTGCTGAGCAGGGGGCCCGATGTGGGGCTTGATCCCAAGATCCAAGGATCATGACCTGAGCTGAAGACAGATGCTTAACTGACCGAATCACCCAGGAGCCTCCCTACCATATCTTTTAAAGAATGTAGTTTTATGTCGTTAAGCTACTCTGCCTTCCTCTCACAGAATAGGAAATCCTAAGTCAACTTAAGAAACTTAAGTCAACAGCTAAATACCAGATTTTATTCATGGAAGTATATATTTCTTGTTATAAACTTCCCATGTCTTTCTAACTGAAAATGTCATTTATCTGAGGTTCTAAATCTTCTTTTATAGAAACATTTTTTGTATAGTTGTCTATAAAAGACAGTAGAAGTTAAAATACAATTAGTAGATGAATAGTAGTAAAGATGGGTTTCATTAATAGTTGTGTTGATATCTATGGATCCTAACTCACTTGCATTTTTGTCTTTAATCCAAGTATAGGAGCCTATAGATTCCAAAATAGGCAATTCACATTTTAAACTTATTCCTGTACTCATTTCAACTCCTAATGAGTTTTCCATTTAACCTACAAGTATTTCTGAGATCAGTCTGTTTCTGTGCTCTTGAAATTCTACCTAAGATGGCATTGAAAGTCCTTTATATCTATGAGTCACATAAAAATCTGATATCCAAAGAATAAGACTTTAGAGCTTAAGAACAAAGTTTTAAGCCAAAAGCATGGTGGCTAAATGTGAATAAGAGAGGGTGAAAATAAGCAAATCTTAATGTTGTCTCTATATGATATTGCTTACTATATTAGCACTCAAAAGATTGAAATGGATCATAATATTTGGTCAACAGAGGACCAAGATTTCATTGATAAATTCATCAGCAGAACTGAATTTTAATGCAAATCTCCCTACTAAAGAGATGGTTTATTTTACATATGATTTAACATGCAAACTATTTTGATTACCCTCCATAAAATTGCAGAGGATAAAAGTGAATATTAATTTTAAAAGCCCAACTGACAAGATTGTCTTAACACTTTTTGTATCATTATACTGGAGCACTGCAGAAAGATTTTGTACATTTTAGTTAGTAGAAAAGAAGTTGAAATATAATTATTAAACTGAATGATTCAATAAAGATGGGTTTTGTTGACAGTTCTTTTGATTATCTGATCACCAACCCCTTGATATCTCTGAGCCTCAGTTTTCTACTTATAAAATTATCATTACAATAACCTTCCAATATTCTTTCCAGTTCTATCATTCAGCTTTCTTTACAACAAAAAATGCATCACTTTATCATATTCTCTGGGAGAATAACTCTAATACTAATATGACTATACTGATATTGTCATGAGTGAATGGTATGTGATGTTCTCAGAAAAATTCCACACTGTGTGCGTGCTTGAGAATGCAGATGGAATTTGCATTGATGATTGATTTGATGATTGCTGGGAAGGGGAGTGAAGGATGATAAATGGTGAAGGCCAGAGAACTTGTGGAGAGATAACTATCTAAAACTTCAGTGGATTCTCCATTTTATTTAAAATTATGTGATCTTATTGATTTAGCTTGATAGGCCATATGAGCGGCATGTAAAAACAAGAAATAGCAATTAAAAACCAGGACAAAATCTGCATGAATGTAGGAGACAAAGGCTGAATTTGCCACCTAATACAGAGTATGAATATTTCTATGAAATTTCAGGTTTTCTCCCTGAGAAAGTGACTGCAAATTAACTCAAAGAAATTCTTTAAGTGAAAGAATATTTGGACAATGCTTAAATATTTAAAGGTGTGCATTGTCTAGAGGTGCTATACAATAATGCCTAGAATATCAAGTCATAGCCATCTTTGTTTTGAATATATACATACATATATATTTAAATTTATTGATTCCAACACAAGGAATTTGAGACTTTTCTGATAGATGATAAAAACATGTCTTCTTTTGATAAGGTCCATATTCTTGGCAGTTTTCCAATAGATTAAAGTATAGTGTGATCTGTTTTGACACAATAAGAAACAAAGTTGATAATCCAGAGCCTTTGTTGATTTAATATTTGAAATAACCTGTGCTGGGGGTTTGTATAAAAAATCCTAATGTGTTAGGACTACCTTGTATATAGTAAATGCTCTACATCTTTCTTCACTTAATACTGTGAGATGTTGCATTTTTGGACAGATATGTTGATGGTTGAATATAGCTAAATTAGGAAAAATTCTACTGGTAATAATAAACTGGTAAAATTTGATATTCATATCATAGTACATATTGTCTGCCATTGGTTAAAAATAACTGCACAACTTTTTTCAATTTAAAATTATAAGTTCCTTATGATATAATTCACTTGTGACTGACTAATATTCATTTATCACTAATAAATTCACCTGGTAAATTTTACCATGCGTTCATAATGTACTGCTAATTATAGTAAGAGTTCTGTTGTTGCCTTAGAAACCAAAGCAGTACAAAATTACTAACTACCACTAATAGATAGTGATTTTTAAAATACATTTTACTGAAAGTGTAACATAGCCTAGCATAAAATAATAAATTATTATATTCCTATTCTCTGGATACTATCCAATTTTAACTTTCTTCAAGGTAATGTAGATGAGTCAGATTGATTAAAGGTAGAATATAGGGAATATATGGAAAAGAAAGAAAATCTGAAAATAAAAAGTTAGAACATTCTCAGAGTACATTCTACAGCTAAATATTAGCATAAAGAAGGACTAAGTAAGGATGGTGGAACACTCTGAGTATCTGGGACTCTACTATTGTTGATTTCTCTTGCTTTCTTTTCAGTACTTCCTCTGTTTCATTTACTGATCTGGTTAATTCCTCTTGTACTCTGCACATAAGAATTTCCAAAATTCATTTCTCTGTGCTTTCCTTTTCTGTGTCTGAATTCTTTTCTCTAGATCATGATTGTTTTCATCACTTTGATTTCTCACATATTGTGCCCATACCTGTACCTTTGATCCCATTGTCACCCTGATTAAACCTCTCATTTTTATCATTTTATCTCATTCTTATCTTTTTATCTTTTATCCTCATTTTACCTTCCTCATTTTATTTTCCTTTTAAGTTGGACTTAACTACATAGATGTTTTCATGCATTCCAGACCACACCTTTTAACAATTTACTATTCCCCAACCAAGTTCGGTAATTTTACTGTCACCTATGTTAAATGCTTTGGATTTTTATTTGTTTCTCTTCTTTCTGCTTTCTCATAATTCACTGATTATTAAGTCTTGTGAAATTCATTCTATAAAAGAAAAGAACTTAAGGTACAAATGTGTTCAAGCTACAAAGTTTTGAGGAATAATATGAAATTCTTACTAGGGGCGCCTGGGTGGCTCAGTTGGTTAAGCGACTGCTTTCAGCTCAGGTCATGATCCTGGAGCCCCAGGATCGAGTCCCACATTGGGCTTCCTGCTCGGCGGGAAGCCTGCTTCTCTCTCTCACTCCCCCTGCTTGTGTTCCCTCTCTGGCTGTGTTTCTCCCCGTCAAATAAATAAAATCTTTTTTAAAAAAAAAATTCTTACTATTATGGTCCTGATTATGCAGTTTTGACAACATTGTCTTACCTGACTCCTACTTCTTAGTTCTTAAAGGCAGTGCTTTATCAAGTAGCTTTCCCATATTCCAAACTCCTGTGCATTTCCAGATCTAAGACTCATTCTTCTTGTGAAGTCTTGTATTCTGAGGACTGAAACCTATGATCTTATTTGTCTCAAATAAATTATTAAAATTCCAGAAGACCTCTAGATTTGCCTAATCACCTTTTAAAAAAGATTCTGTTTATTTATTTTAGAGTTGGTAGGGGAGCAGAGGGAGAATCTTAGGCATAGTTGTTTATTTATTTTAGAGTTGGTGGGGGAGCAGAGAGAGAGTCTTAGGCAGACTCCTTGCGGAGCCCAGACCTCAACAGGGGGCTAAGATCACAACCTGAGCCCAAACCAGAGTCAGATGCTTATCTCACTGCAGCACCCAGGACTTCCTGTCAATTTCAGTGGACTTCCTGCCAATTTCTTTTAGAAAATAGTTTCATTTAGCATCATTTGACAATGTAATGTCAATCGAATACATCCATTTTAAAATTCTGTCTTTGGGGATAAAATTTGCTTACAAAGAAATCCATCCATTTGAAGAGTATAATTTGATGAAAAAAATTTTTTTTAAAGATTTTATTTATTTGACAGAGAGAAACACAGCTAGAGAGGGAACACAAGCAGGGGGAGTGAGAGAGTGAGAAGCAGGCTTCCCGCCGAGCAGGGAGCCCGATGTGGGACTCAATCCGGGTCTTTGGGATCATGACCTGAGCCGAAGGCAGTCGTTTAACCAACTGAGCCACCTAGGCGCCCCTAATTTGATGAATTTTAAGAAGCACATCCAGTTTGGGGACTACCATCCTAACCAAGACACAGAGTATCAGTATCACTGCAAAATTCTCCATAGCAATTTATATCTTCTCCTCTATCCCTCTCTGTCCCTACAACCAGAATTCTTCTTTGCTTTGTTTGGGATGGCATAAAACAGTTTTTGGTGATTAGCTTCCTTCACTGAGAATAATACATTTAAAGTTCATCTGTGTGTCTGCATGCATCAATAATTCTTCCTTTTTATTGCTAAATAGTATTCAATTTTATGAGTATACTACATTTTGCATTTCCACCCACATTGCTGGTCATTTGGATTATTTCAAGGGTTTGACTGTCAAGGATAAAGTTGCTATAAACATTCTTGTACTTCTCTTTCACTTGGCTCAGGTGGGATCTGATGAGTTTCTTTATTGCAGTTTTACTCTTAAGGGGCTCTTGGGTGGCTCAGTTGGTTAAGTGACTGCTTTCAGCTCAGGTCATGATCCTGGAGACCCAGGATCGAGTCCCACATTGGGCTCCCTGCTCGGCGAGAAGCCTGCTTCTCCCTCTCTCACTCCCTCTGCTTGTATTTCTTCTCTGGCTGTGTTTCTGTCTATAAAATAAATAAATACAATCTTTTAAAAAAAAAAAGAATATCTTCAGGAGGATACTTTGTTACTATGCTTATATTCTATTTCCCCCAAATTTTTACCCTCTAATTCTTAGCACACTGCAAAAATTACTACATTTGCCTAATGGCACTTGGGCATTTCCTAAATTTCTGCCACATTTATTTATTTATTTATTTATTTTTAAAAGATTTTTTATGTTATGTATTTATTTGACAGAAACACAGTTAGAGAGGGAACACAAGCAGGGAGGAGTGAAAGAGGCAGAAGCAGGCTTCCCGCGGAGCAGGGAGCCCGATGTGGGACTCGATCCTTGGTCTCCGGGATCATGACCTGAGCCAAAGGCAGTTGCCCAACCAACTGAGCTACCCAGGCACCCTGCCACATTTATTAATAGGAATTCTTCTATGAGCAAATCTATCATTTGTTTATTTGTTTATTTATTTATTTATTCAGTGATACAGTCATATTAGAATAGGCTCATGATATTAGTTTTATTATTTTATTATTTTTATTATTTTATTATTTGTCCCAAGTCCAATATTATTATTTTTTTGCTGCAATTATTTCAGTGTTGGGTCCTGGGTCCTTTTCCATTCCCCCCTAATTTTTTTTTCCAAGTGCTTTGTTATTATCTGACACTACAATATATTCCAGGCTTACCTTGTATTTTCTTTGCCCAAATACTAGGATTTAACTCTTTCTCCAAGGACTTTTAATTCCTTTTATTGGAGAATGGAATTTAGAAACCAAAATCTGGGACTAATAGTGTGTGTTCATTGCGACCAGGATATTACTGTTTCTAAGTCTTCTCAGCAGACAGGGCTATGATATGATAGGGTATGTGTTCTGACTCATGAATGTTCACACAATTATTTTTATTTCTCTCTCTTTCTCTCTTTATCTGTATATCTTAAAAACCACAAGTTTACACTGATATGTCAAATAACAAGTTTATGCTAACCTTCCCCTTGTTCTTATTGTAAGGCTTTCCTTGGTGACAAGAAACTTCACTCATTATCTATAATAATATTTATTTATTTGAACAATCTTAAAAACATGTAGTAACAGAATTTCTCACCTATGCCCCTATGGGAAACTGATTTACTAACTAATGTACACTGCCTATCTTTAGCTTTAGAGAAGATACATTTTCCAAAGTTACATAGGGTAGTTCTTTTGTTCTGCATCTCTGGAGAACACTGACTGATACATTATGTGTATTCCATTTTGATTTCTTTCCTACATCCACGATTTTAATTATTAATTTGTATTTTGGGTTATGTGAAACTATCTATAGTTCCTGAGATTAAAGCTGCTATACATAATGAAAATATATAGAAACTATACTATACTATAAAATTATATATACTATAAAAGTTTATAAAAACTAAACTATACTATAGTTCCTGGGATCAAAGCTATTGTACATAAAAAAAAACATTTTTTGCCCCTTACCACCATATTTCCTCATCCCAACCTCAACCTATTTCCTGGTAGGTAAATAATCTCTTTAGTTTGTAGATTACCTCTTCTGTATGTCTTCAACACCAATGAGCAGATACATTTCTGTTTTCTTTATGCCTTATATTTTTACATTGAGTATAGCCTACTATAGATTTTATCTTCATCATAGTTGTTTCATTCAACAATATATTCTGGACATCACTGCAATCAATGTATAAAGATTTTTATGATTATTTTTATGGCTACATAGTACTCCCATTATGTAGATGGAATATACTTTCTTCAATATTCTCCTATGTAGGGGTATATTTAGGCTATATCTAATATTTTATAACTATAAACAATTAAATAACATAGTCATATGTATTTTTGTATTCATAGAGGTGCTTTAGGATAGAGCCTTAGAAGTGGGATGCTGAGTCAAAAGATAAGCACATATGTTAATTTCTGGGTTATTGATGAATTCCCTTTCCAAACAGTTGCACTAATTTATGTTCCCATCTACATTGTGTGAGAGTTATTGTCAACCGGATTTATTGTCATAATTCTTAATTTTCCCAATATGATAGATGAGAAATATCATATTGGGGTTATTTTAACTTGCATCTTTTTTTTTTTAAAGATTTTACTTATTTGACAGAGAGAAACCCAGCCAGAGAGGGAACACAAGCAGGGGGAGTGAGAGAGGGAGAAGCAGGCTTCCCGCTGAGCAGGGAGCCTGATGTGGGACTTGATCCTGGGCTTCCAGGATCATGACCTGAGCCAAAGGCAGTCACTTAACCAACTAAGCCTCCCAGATGCCCTGTTAACTTGCATCTTTTAACCATGAATGTGATTGAATCTTTTATATGCTTTATATATACATATATGTACACATATATGATTGTTCACATCTTTTTACCATTCTCCTGTTGGAAATGGTAGAAAATTGGGGAAAGAAGATGAAATTAGATCTGTGTATCATAGAGACTAGTAAACATACTAATAAATTCCAGAATGATTGGAGATCTAAATGTAACAAAATGAAACCTTGCCAGTGCTAGAGGAAAACATAGGTAAATTCTTTCTTAATCTAGGTGTAGAGGAAGGCTTTCTAACTGTGATTCAAAAATCAGAGAGAATTGGAGACAATTATTGACAAATTTTACTATTAAAAATTAAGTAGTAAATAGCTGATAGCACCAGAGAGTCAAAGGACAGCTGGTAGATAAGAGACGTATTTGCCAAATAGATCAAATAATGTTGTGGGTTTGTTTGTCTGTATGTTTTTGTGGTGGGGAAAGGTCATGAATTCTAATTTATGGTTTCTTTTGTCTTGTAGGACCCTAAGATTTCCCCCTTTTTACCTTCACCACCCAATTGCCAAACACTTTTCCCTTCTTTATGTCCATTTTTTTTTCCACCAGAAGCTACTCATTTCAAAAACTGCTCTTCTATGTGTGCCTGTGTTGTACCATGGCTCTCTTTACACTGCATCTACTTCTTTAAATAGCACCTGTTTCTTTAAACCACACACACTTTGAAATCTCTTCCCTGTAGTTGATGCTCTGATCCATCTAAAAACATTTCCGACAGTTATAGGTGGGGATAGATTTAATATTTCTGGCGATCATGCCAAATCACCCTTAGGCCCCTTTGCTAGTTTCCATCTTCTAGCTTCTCCACACTTGTCATTATGGCTTTGCTCTCTGCATAGCCTGTGGCTGGTTAAGGCTGGGGAGGCACTAGCAGGAGAGATTTCATGCTGGGCTTGGTGATTTTTCTCTTTTGGCTCAGTTTGTACTCTCTGCTTTCTCTTCCTTTCATTTATGCTGAGGACACGGTTTTGTATAGAACTTATCCCTCTTCTCATTTTATAGGAGAGGACATTTAGGGATGTAGATAGTTATGCTGCTGCCTTCATCCTCCGCTACACTTATGCCTGGTAACTTTTTATTGGCTTTTAATTAAAGAAGACCAGGGTGGGGTGAAGTTGAAGCAGGACTGAACTCAATTCTCAACACAATAAGGAAAAGTGGATGTCAGTGGATGGAAAATTACTAAAGGAAATGTTAGCGGTGCGGGGGATTCTGGCAAAATCGATTTGACAGGATTTTTACTGAACGTAGGCCAGAGTGATTGAATACCAAGGGTGTAGAATGCAGAAGTTGATCAGATATTAAGGGAGGGTTGAAGATTCTGGCTAGATGGACTTAACATGATTCTTGCTAGAACTGGAGTGTACAAAGAAGGACATAGAAGACCTGGATTTGAATGGGACCTCAGATGAGCCTGTTTAAAGTTTGGTCATGGGGAGAATTTTGTCAGTTTCCAAATATTATCGATTTTGTATTACTAAGTTTGAGCTTTTGTTGTTTTCCTTTAAATGATATGCAACTTTGTTCTTTCACACAGGTGAGCTATCTGGGATCAGTCTGAAGCTTTAAGAGCTTACTTGCTCCGTCTGTGGTTATGTTGCCAGCTCTAATAGAGGGAGATCATTTGGAGGTCTCTGCCTAATGCACGATGTAGAACTAGGCCTTGTTAACTGTCAGCTCACGTGTCTGTTATCCTTCTGCCACCACAGTTTGAGATTTACCTCCAGAATGTAAAATGGGGCACTCACCTTGTTTGTCCCCTTCTCTCAGGATCAGATCCTATGCTGGCTATTGTTCCATTTCTGAAAAACAGTTGTTTCATATGTTTTGCTTGGTTGTCTAGTTGTTTATAGTGAGAGGGCAATTCCTGTAGCAGTTAACCCTTCAATAACCATCTTGAGTCTCACCATAATACTTATTTCATATCATGCACCTCTGTTTGAAGTTTATGACAATGATGAACATGGCTGGGTAAAATATAAAAGAAATTCATGTAGCTTTAATCCATAATTTTCCTTTGTATTCTCTTAAAGTAGGGCAACTGCTTCATACACAGCTGTCCCAAAGTTCTTCAAGGTAATCCAAGTGTAACATAAGAAAATGGCCTAATCTATCTTCTATATTAGAAGAAAAACAAGCAAACAATTTATCTTCCTTTGCCTTAATTTGAAAATAGATGACCATACTTTCAAAAAATGTTAACTACAAGTTGATCATTTCTTTCTTTTTTTAAGTACTTTCCAAGTGCTAAATTTTAAAGAATCCTAGAGAAACTGAAGCAAATTTTCTTTTGCCAAAAATTAAAGTAAGAATTACTCCCTAGAAAATGTAGGTTTTAGAATATATAAAATATAGAGTTATAGATATAAAACATATATATAAAACATGTAAATTTTAGAATATATAAAATAAAGCCTGCCTCATTTCTTCCCCAAAAAACAGATTGTAATTTTTGTCTAACGACATGTATTTAAAATATGTTAACTGAATCTTCAAGTTTGATAAAACATGTGAAATAACATGATAATGAAGAGATATGGTGCTTCTAGTCAAACAGATGGAATTAGTATGCATCATTAAAAACATATGAGGTGTAAAGTATAATAACATTTTGTCAAAAGGATTTGGTGAGCCTCAAATTTTGTTTAAAATATTTTTTAAAAGGTCCCACAGATTTCAAGTTCTCTTATTTATTACTATAGTTTGAAATTTTACAGGAACCAATTTAATATCATTTATTTTGATGCCTTATGATCCTAGCCTTTCATTAACTTAAAAACAAGAAAATAAAAACAGAACTGTCAAAATGACCGTGAAAGTATTTAGACAGTATACAAAAATTTGACTTCTGTGTGATTCTAGGTCTAAGTTCTTACTTTTTGCTACCAGTTGCAGTTCAATACATTTCTAAAGTACTCATTAGAAATATTTTTGTGAGTTAAATAATTTAAGAAGAACAGTTAAGCAGGTAGAAATAGTTAATCAGCTAGTTACTAGTTAATCTCATTGCCAATATGTGATCTACCAGTATGTACAGAGAGTCGACTTTTTATTGTCCTCTGTCATGCCTAAATTTTTGGCTTGTCATACAGACACTTCCAAATGTGGCATAATTCTATCTTACTAGCAATTTGTCCTTCACGGTCTGTTCCAACTCTTTTATGTACAACAACGTATTATTTTTCACTAGTATATAAATTTTCTTGCCATGACCTCAAAATATTAGGCGATTTTATTGATTTTAGGCTTTGAACTTTTGAACTAGCTTTTTGTTAAACCACTAATGTCTTTCATCTTACTTTTCTCCCTTTTCAAACTTGGAAAATTTTTTTACTAATAAAAATATTTATATTGAGTTTCAATAAAATCCAAGCTATGATTAATGATTTTTTTGCAACTGCTTATAAGTGATATATTAACATCTACCTTATACAGATAAAAATGTCCACTCCTGATTGAACATTTCCCTATAGTCTGAAAAGATAACTGTGATTTTTTACCCCATTTCTTTCTGCCCCTGTGGAAATCTGAATGAATGGATAACAGAAAGGTATCTGAAAAATCTCCAAATATCGGTACACATATTGGTAACATATTTCTAAATCAGGGGTCAAAATACATAGGCAAAAAAAAATTATGAAGTTTTTTGAACAGAGTAAAAATAAAAATACAGTGTAGCAAAATTGGGGGATTTCCAGAGCAGTACACACAGAGAAATTATAGAACTAAATGTCTATGTCAGAAAAGAAAGGAGATATCAAATAAATGACATTAGTGTTTGCATTTGGACATTAACAGAAGAAAAACAAATGTAAGCAGGTGAAAGAAAATCATACATGGCAGAGCAGAAATCAATGAAAGAGAAACAAAAAAATACAATTAAGAAAATCCATCAATCTCAAAGGTGTTTCCTTGACATGATAGATGAATTCAGTGAACGTATAACAAAATTGATCAGAAAAAAAAGAGAGATGACAGTTTCCCAAACCAGGTAGTGATATGAGATACATGATATATGCATGATAAGATAATGAAAGAGAACACATCACTCCTGATTTCACAGAGACTACTAGGATAATTGGTGAATATTATTAATAATTTTTGCCATAAGAGTGGCAATTTAAGTGAAATAGATAAATTACTTAAATACCACAATATCAAGATCATTCAAAAAGAAAATAGATAATTGTTATAACCCTGTTTCTATTAAAAACATTTAAATTTGTAGTTAAATCTTCCTATAAAGAAAGCTCCATATTGTATCATGGGGGATGTCTAAGGTATATATAAGAAAAAAATACTATCAATTCTATATTTCATTTCTTTATCTCTTCATTTATTCCTAACTCCCTCTATATTTTTGTGATATTTTCCCAATACTTCTGAATTTGAAACAGAAGAGATCATTTTGTACATCAGCCTTTAAAGATCACACTATTTGGGGTGCCTGGGTGGCTCAGTTGGTTAAGTGACTGCCTTCAGCTCAGGTCATGATCCCAGAGACCAGGGATCAAGCCCCACATCAGGCTCCCTGCTCGGCGGGAAGCCTGCTTCTCCCTCTCTCACTTCCCCTGCTTGTGTTCCCTCTCTAGCTGTGTTTCTCTCTGTCAAATAAATAAATCTTAAAAAAAAAAAAAGAATTAAAAAAAAAAAGATCACACTATTCTATATCAAGCTGAGATCACAAGGTAAATGAGTAGTTAATATAAACAATAGAAGTCTAATTTTACACAACTCCAAGTATCAGTTTACAGAAAATGACCTAATATTTATCTTTTATTTTTCAATTTATCGTATATCTAGTTTGCTCCCAAGAGCTAACTAAAACAATTTCTAAGGAAGTGTACTGCTCTATTGTATTGATTCCAGTAACACTTAAAATGATTCTTTTCATTCTCTCCCATCTTTGTAATTTTGGAAAGATGTATAAATTCAGGCCATTGAAAAATATGGGTGATATATATCCTCTGTAGTCTTAATTTTTCAGCTCATTAACAACTTTTTTCCAGCACCATTTTCACCAATAGTTTTTGTGTGTGTTCGATAATGAATTATCCTTAGGTTTGGACATGAAGCACACACACACTTTTTCTTTCATACTGAAATATTTTTGAAAGAAGCACAATGAAATTTTCTTAATTTTTAAATAACTAGTTATACTAAGTATCCCTAGATTCTGCTATGACATTTATCTCCTTAAAAGTTTGTTGCTCTGCTCTTGCTGGGAGTGTTTCTTCATGTTATATGATTAAGACCATACATTTGAGAACATATGAGCCATAAATATTACATACACATATTTACATCAAGGAACTATTAGTGCTCTCCTTTTGAAGCTACTTTAGCTTCATCAAATAAAGGGCAAACATTGCCACAGCTAAATCTCTTAGTTTATATTTAGATAACGGAATTATAACTGTACACTTATTGAAAAACAAATAAACAAATATTGTAAGTGTGACAAACTGCCATAAACCTGAGATAAATGTTCTTAAATCTGTTGCTCAGGCAGAGAAGAAATTGACTATGATACAAATCTGAAGGATCAACTCTCTATTTAGCCATAGTGCTAAAAAAGAGCTTGTACTCTCTAGGAAAAACAAAATGAAACAGAAAAATAGTGTTGCTCAGACAACCCTATTGTTTTATGCACAATAATCAATATCTAATTAAAAATAACAATAAATTTGAAGAAGTAAGAAACAGGATGCACAATATAGGGAAAATTAGCACAAATTAATTCCTCAAATAACCTAGATATTGGAACTAGCATAAAAGAACTTTAATCATTATATGTATAAGATCAAAGATTCATAGGAAAGATGGAGAAAATGAGAGAAAAGGCAGAAAATCTGAGCAATAAAATTAGAACTTAGAAAAAAATATTCTTGAGTAGAAAAACAGTTTCTGAAATAAAAAAATACAAACAAAAGTACAAATAGTGTAAAAAAATGAATCCTTGAGTAGAAAAAAAAATCAGTTGAAATTACCAAATGAAGCAGAAAAGAAGAAAAAAAGACAATGTCATGAGACAATATCAAATAAATTAACAAGCTATTATTAGAGGCTTAGAAGAAAGGATGGAGGATTGGGCAGAAAAATTACCTAAAGAAATAATGGTTAGAATCTTTCCAAAATAAATTAAAATGATCAATCCATAGATACAAGTGTGTCAGAAGACCAAACCTAAGCACATGAAAGGCCAATAGCTAAGGATAATAAGGAGAAAATCCCAAAATCAGTCATTGAAAAACACACATAAAGGATACCAATCATAATAAATGGCAATGCTGACTTCACATCAACAATAAATACAAAACAGAAGATAATATGATTACATTTTTATAGGACACTCAAGAGTAATACCAGAATTCTACATCCAGTTAAAATAACCCAGGTTATATTTTCTGATAATTTAAAGCTAAGAGTTTGTTGCTAACAGGTTAAGTAATGCAGTAAGAAATGCCAAATGAAATTCATTAGCATGACACCAGTTGCATGTTTCTATTTACAGAAAAGATTGAAATGGTAAATAAGTGATGGGAAACAGGAATAAAAGTTTACAATGTATTCTTCAGAGCAACAACTAAAAGAGAAATACAGAGTATGTGAAGAAATACAATTGAATATTATGTAATGTTTTTAGTCCCAGAGAAGGCAGGAAGGCTGAATCAAAAGAACAAAAAAGAAAGAAGGTACTTATAAAATAGAAGAGTATGTTCTTAAGCACAATTATATGCATAATTACATTAAAAATGAACATATTTAAACATCAAATAAAGGGCAAACATTGCCATAGTTAAATAGAAAAAGCAAGACCTGGGGCCTCTTAGGGGGCTCAGCAGGTTAAATGACTGGATTTCAGCTCAGGTTGTGATCTCAGGGTCCTGGATCAAGTACTGCCCCGGCTCTGCACTTAGCAAGGCATCTGCTCCTACCTCTCTCTCTCTTCTCTCCCTCTGCCCCTCTTACTGCTCTCATGCACTCTCTCTCTAAAATAGATACATAAAAGCTTTAAAAAAAAAAGGAAAAACAAGACCTGCCCATATTCTATTTATGAGAGTAACTTAATACATAAATGCAAATACTAAGTATAAGAAAGTTGGAGTGGGGCACCTGGGTGGCTCAGTGGGTTAAAGCCTCTGCCTTCGGCTCCAGTCATGATCTCAGGATTCTGGGATCCAGGCACGCATCAAACTCTCTGCTCAGCAGGGAGCCTGCTTCCTCCTCTCTCTCTGCCTGCTTCTCCGCCTACTTGTGATCTCTCTCTCTGTCAAATAAATAAATAAATAAATAAATAAATAAATAAATAAATACATAAATACATAAATAAATAAATGAATCTTTAAAAAAAATTGGAATGACTGCATTAATATCACGCAAAACTGACATAAGTTGAGGAGTACTACTAAAGATATATATTTTATCATTTTGTAATAATAAAATGTCTATTTATCATAGAAGAAATTTTTAATAGTAGAAGTTCAAAGCATATGAAGTAAGATTGATCAAAACACAGGGAAATTATGTAAATCAATACTGTCAACTTGAGACTTTAAGATTCTCTTATAACTTAGCAAAATAAGTGGACTTAATAGACATTTTTTAACAGTCCAACAACTGCAGAAAACATTCTTTTTGAGTGCACATGGGTGGATAATATGCTGGAATAGAAGAAAAAGCTCAGTACATTTCAAAGACTAAAATTATACATAATATGTTTCTGGCAGAGTTAGACTAATAATCTACAACAAAAAATTATGTAGATAACCCCCAAGTAGTTGAAAATTAAACAAAACTATTTTAAAACCTATTAGTCAAAGGAATAGCTTTAAAAACATATTAGAAAATTGGAAATTTTTAATTTTTTTTTTTAAGATTTTGTTTTTAAATCTCTAAACCCCACATGGGGCTAGAACTCACAAGCCTGAGAACAAGACTCAGGTGCTCTGCTGACTGAGCCAGCCAGGCATCCTGGAATTTTTAAAATTCATTAATTTTTTACCTCAAGAACATAGAAAAATAAGAGCAAAATAAACCCAAATAAATCAGAGGAAAGAAATGATGAAGATAATGTCAGAAATCACACAAACAATAAGAGAAAAACACAAATAGAAAAGTGTCTTTTTGAAAATTAAGATAGTTAATACATTTCTAAGGAAGTCTGATAAGGAAAAATAGGTAAATCACAAGTTACTAATATCAGGAATGAAAGGAACTAGTACAGAGATCTTACAGATATTAAAAGCTGTCATGAAGAGTTTAAGCTGACAACATTGACAGTATAGATGAAATAGGTTAGTTCTTTTAAAAATGCAACTTGCTTAGACTGACCCAGGAAGAAAGACAAGCTGAACAGTCCCTATATCTGTTAAAGAAATAAATTCCAGGGCCGCCTGGGTAGCTCAGTTGGTCAGGCAACTGCCTTCGGCTCAGGTCATGAACCCGGAGACCTGGGATCGAATCCCACATCGGGCTCCATGCTCGGCAGGAAGCCTGCTTCTCCTTCTCTCACTCCCCATGCTTGTGTTCCCTCTCTGGCTGTGTTTCTCTCCGTCAAATAAATAAAATCTTAAAAAAAAAAAAAATTCCAAAGAGTGATCTTTTAAAAGAAAACTCTTGGCCTAGATGGCTTCACTGGTAATTGCTATCAAATATCTAAGAAAGACATACTGACCTCAAACAAATAATAAAATACGAAACAAACTGTTCCAGAAAATAGAACAGGAAAACTGTTTTGTCGGGCCAAAACCTGACAAGAACTTTCTTTGAAATTTATTGCAAACATTTATTTTATCAACACAAAACACAGTTTTAGATAGGCAAATTCCACAATATAGATAATTGACTATGAAGTTACAGTAAGGAGGCCCTTGATGCTCAGTCAGTTAAGTGGCGGCTTTCAGCTCAGGCTGTGATTCCAGGGTCCTGGGATCAAGTCCCACATGGGGCTCCTTGCTCGTCAGGGAGCCTACTTCTCCCTCTGTCTCTGCCTGCTGCTCCCCCTGCTTGTATTATCTCTCTCTGTGTTAAATATGAAATTACAGTAAATAAGATAACAAATAGATTATTGGAACAAAATAGAAAATTCAGAACTAGAATCATATATTGACCAATTGTCACAAAAAGTGCCACAGAAATACTTGCACAAACATGTCATAGCAACTTTATTCATAATAGCAAAATCTTGAATTAACCTGAATGTCTATCAAGGGGAAAAGGGATAAACGATTTGCAACAATAAAAAGGACAAAACTTCTGATGCACTAAAGAGGAGCCTTCACAACAGTGTGTTCATCCAAACAGAAGAGTATATACTGATTCCATTTATTTGACATTTACAGATAGGAAAAGCTAATATTTGATGACTGAAATTAGAATACCATTTTCTTGTGGGAGTGAGGAGGGACCAGAAAGAGATGTGAGGTGTTAACAATGTTAACAAAAAGAGATTTTGGTGTTAACAGTGCCCTATATCAGTGGACAGTGTTGGTTAGACAGGCATGTACATGTTAAAACTCATTTTACTGAATCTTAACATCTATACATTTTACTATATGCAATTATATCTCACTGAAAATGGTTCCTGCTTTATACATAAGATACACATAAAAAAACATAACATAGAACTCCTCTGAAATCATTGACAGAAACAGTTAATAAAAGACTACATAATAGAAGAAAGTAGACCTATAAGTGCTCACCTCCGAGACAGAAATGGATAATGAGATGTGATGAACAAGAAGCCAGCTATCTTTCTTTCCTCTTGGTTCATGGCAATGTCAGATCAGCCATCTCAGGTTAGTTTAACTTTGCCAGTGTACACCCAAGCATGTGTTCAGGCTTTGGCATATTTTAGGTGATGCAGAGCTGAGTGCATCCATATCATTCCCAGGTGGGCAGTTCATGATAATACATTTAACACATTTGTAATTATTGGTACTGAAGATTTATCCCCAACTCCTGTAGAGTTAATATTTATTTTTCTTTGTATAATTTAAAATTTAAATATGTAGATCAAGGCAAGGACTGCTTGCTTCACTTCCATATTCAACTCCACAAAAAACTAAGTTTCTTTGTAACTGGTCTCATTTTAGTCTGATGACAGAAGGAGCAAAACACAGCAAATTTAATATTGAAAATAAACATGGCTCTACTATTTAAAACAAAGAGCCTCATGTGTATATTATTCTATTTAAATTAATATCCTATTTAATTTAATCAATACAATTAAATTATATTATTCTATTTAAAATTTAAAATCCACATTCTGTATAATGTTTGCTTTGCTCCCTTTCTCTTTCCTTCTGTGCAGGTGCATCATCACTTTCTTCCATCCATGCTGATGTCAGGGTTAGAGAGAAGCTAATACCATCACTACTACCTTTATCCCAACATATAGGTACACGCAAAACAACACACTGGTTCATAATCTAAAATTAATATATTTTTACCAAATGAAACTACCAAAACAGTATGCCATACAGATTGAATTTGTCAACATTGACATACATTGAATAAGGTGAACCTGCCCAGTAACTAAGTTAGCTAATAATCAGAGTAGTATAAACTAAATGTACTATACATGATATTACTTCCAGATTTGATATCTTTGCATAAATAGGTTGTAAGAGAGCACAGCATTTGCTACAATTATTTCAAAGTAATATTTTCATCAATAATAGCATATAGAAATAAATTCGTGGTGTATAATTATATATTTTTAAATCAAGAGACAAAAAGATAAACATTTTAGCACCACATTTATACATTTAATTTTATAAAATAGTTTGGTGCTTCTGGTAACTCAGCTCTTTTAAAGAATAATTGCTGTGAAATAACTTCATTATTGAATTTATTACCAGTTAATTAAATTTAATTTTCAAAAAAGAGATTAAAATTTTCCCCATAACTCTGCACCTGGTGACTCAGATGATTCCAAATTAAAATGATTCTTGTGTATTTGTCAGTTGCTCATCATTACATATGAATAAAATATTCTCTTTAATATCTATCTACCCATACATACATGCACAAATACATCCATGAAAATATATCCATACATATACTTTTTTCCTAGGTTTTGAAAATTCTGATTATTGCAGCTTGTTTTAAGAAGTTCAGAGTTCAAAAACTAAGGGACAACTATTTGTTGTATTGTTTGAGAATATTTGAATCTAGCAAGGAAAGAATGGATGAAACTCATAAGCTGCTTTAAGTATACAGTGGTTAGTAAGTAGAGCATGTATGAGTTAACCATAGAGAGGACGGAAGGACTAAGGGCACTGATTATTCATGAGCTATTTAAATGTGCATGAGGTACCAGAAGCACTAAATAACAGGATGCATTAAATATACATGGAACATATGAGGCACACATTATTCATAACATCTTAATTCAACCACTCATTGGTGACACCCATTTTGGCCCTGACAGTTCTGTGCCCAAGAAACTCATGTAAAACCCATGACTGTTCTGTTCAGCAAATTAATTGGCGGTCAACAGCTATTAGCCAGGCAACCCTGTGCTGTGTTTCTCTGATAAAATACGAGTGGGTCATTTGCCCTGGGCATCTTCCCCCAGTTGGATTTCTTGCTTGAACTTCAGCTTTCATTCTGGTAACCATGTCTTTAGAGGAAAGGCAGAGAGATAAGGCAATTTAATATTGTGTACCATGGATGTGGGTATTATAGTTCTTCCAAGACACTTGCATACCATCCTAAATGTGGTAACTTACTCCATTTCTTTACCCTTATATGTTTTAAACATAATTAATAAACCTCATGATTTAGGTATTTTAATTTGGTCTATGAATCTTTCTGTTCCATGACTATTGGAAAAGCTTTCTTTTTAGTATTTTTGGGGTGTACTATCATATCAAGGTAATTCCCCACACAACAAGGGTACCAAGCCCTGAAGATCTGATCAGTACTATCTTCTTAATTATTTTGTTGGCAAGGAATGGAAATAATATTACTTTCAGGAGAATTTTTTACTGAAGTTTTTTTCATCTTCACAGAAAATTGACAATTTTCAAATACAGATTTTGTTAATATAGGTAGACATAGATACATATTTATCTGTAAAATGTAGGTAAAAATAACTCATACTTGAGGATTAAGCATATGCACACACACACACAAACAGTAACTAAAGCAATTGGTAATTGTAGAAAATGAGTAAATTTGTGCATGAAGGAGATGATCATAGGTAGGTAGGACTCACTGATGTGAATTAATTATGGTTCCTCTTTTTTTTTAAGATTTTATTTATTTATTTGACAGAAAGAAACACAGCTAGAGAGGGAACACAAGCAGAGGGAGTGAGAGAGGGAGAAGCAAGACTCCCACTGAGCAGGGAGCCTGATGCAGGGCTCCATCCCAGGACCCCGGGATCATGACTTGAGCCGAAGGCAGATGTTTAACGACTGAGCCACCCAGGTGCCCCTATGATTCCTCTTTTTAAATGATCCCTTGATACTAAGTAAAAATTGCAAATATTAGCTTGGTTAGTTTTGAAACAGAAAGATGTCATTCACTGTGTCACCACAACAATCTAGACTTTTTCACTATGTTTGTGGTAAGTGCCTGTTGAGACATTAGCACCTTCACTGAGCCCCACTTGTGAGAGGTCAGTGGACTCCTCACCAGTAGGTCAAATGCTTTTAGTTTAACCAGCCAGTGTTAATGTCAGATCTGACAACCTGACCCACTGAGCAAGATGACGACACTGGTTATTACAACTGTCTTTGAAAAATCCTTATGAAATTAAGAAAAATGTGATGTTATTGAAATAACCAAAAAGCTCATTAAAATACGGTGTCCCTTCTGTTTGCTTTTTTGGAATGCTAGTTTGTAGATGTGTTTTTCACTCCTCTTTTGCACAGCAAGTGTTTCATAACTGCTTTGTGGTGGTATTTGAGGATTCCAGATGCTGAGGCAAGATAACTATTTCCACGTCTTTTTCTTCAGAATCTTCTTTTGAAATGTAAACATGTCCCACAAGTAACAAACCCTAAAAATAAATGTGAACATAAAAAAATACTGACAGTTGAATAACAACTGTTATTGTAATGATCTTCAGGACAGTAATATATTTCTTCCATTAACAATTTAGACTAGACTTAGTCCATAAACAACAGAAAAACATATTTTTCTGACACATTTCACCTTTTTAATTTTTAGAATCTATTTTTTGTTTTGTTTTAACTATTTCTAAGTTTATTTCCATGCATATGTATATTTATGAATATACGTATTTACACACATGTATAGTAATGCATTATATTATTTTGTTATATATATAATAATGTTAAACACAAATATAAAATAAAATGTAAGTTATATACTAGTATATGTTTACACTAATTTATATTAAGTATAGGTGCTTTACCTTAAATATATATTTACTTATACTAATGCATTGATATAGATTACTTTGCTTAAAGTGATAGATTGTCTCTCTGCAATGCATCAAAAGATCTATAAATTTTTTCCCAAAATACTGCATTTTTCAGTAATCTTTTACTTTATTGGTAAAAAATGGTAAGTTCTATAATATCAACTGAACTGATCTGTCAATAGTGAATGATTTTATTACATGTGTTAAGGGATCTAGGTTTAGGTTTATATTTATAAGAAAAAGTTCAGTAGTAGAGAAACAACTCTCACTATATTTTTAAAGATTGTATTTTAAATATCTACTCTGTTCCAGGAATTGTGTCATATTCTGGATATGCACTGACATATACTGAGCATGTCTTGCTGTTAAGGAGCTCATAGACTCCTATGGCCATATGTACTTTGACTTGATGGAAACATTTTGAGACTAGTTAGAGGTGGTGGTTTCACCAGTGTGCAGCTACTAAATGTCAGCAAATCGTCTCCTTTTAATTGTTTGATTTTGTTGTGTGAATTTCACCTCACATTATTAAAAATAGTAACTGGTACAGAGAAAGAAAAATGGAGAAAGAGTGCATCACAAGTACCAATTGCCCTGGACTGACCCTTGATTTCATTTGAATAACCTTTTATTTAGGCCAAACCACAAGGAAGTTGGGTTTCACAATGATTAGAAATGAAAATGCACCACTGCATCATAGGGTGACTAGTAGGCTGCTTTCAGTAACAAAGAGTAGAAAAGCTCAATTCAAATGGCTTAAGTATAGGAAATGTATTATTTTACATAACCTGAAATTTATTGGTATGGTTTCACTGGGTTTTGTTATTTAAGCGAAAACCCCAGTGTTTTCCTTTCTTTACTTTGCCAAATTCAGTGTGCAGGGAACTCCTCTTCCTGCCCTCTTAAGTCAGCAATAGTTCTGTGCATCTCATTCAGACACAGAAACATCAGATAGAAGAAAGACTATTCTCCCTCATCGTTCCTTTTTAAATAATGGACATTTTTTTGCCTTAAAATCCCTGAGGACATTTTTTCACATCTTATTGACCTGAATTGAGTCACATTCCTATGTACTATTTCCTGTAAAGAAGAATGCAATGCCACAATTGACCTGTGTTAGACAAATTCAGATATTATTTTCCCATAAGAGGAGAATAAATTGGGGTCTGTAAGCAAAGAAGAAGGTAAAGTTATTTAGAAGACAGTCACTAGGGACTACTACAAATGATAATATAAACATGCATAAATATATAAATATATGAAAATGAAAATTGTAATTATCTTGATATGGTGGGAGTTTGTAATTGATATAGCAATATATGTAACACACAGTTTGGGCATGTTTACTCAAAAATTAGTGCAAATTCCTCTGGAAAACAGTATGAAGGCTCCTTAAAAAGTTGAAAATAGAGAGCTACCCTATGACCCAGCAATTGCACTGCTAAGTATTTATCCAAAGGATAGAAACATTGGGATTTGAAGGGGCACCTGTACCCCAATGTGTACAGCAGCAATGTCCACAATAGCCAAACTATGGAAAGAGCCCAGACGTCCATCAATAGATGAGTGGATAAAAAAGATGTGGTATGTAAACACAATGGAATATTATTCAGTCATCAAAAAGAAAGAAATCTTGAAATTTTGCAACAGTGTGGATATAACTGGAGAGTATTATGCCAAGGGAAATAAGTCAGTCAGAGAAAGACAAATACCATACGATTTCACTCATATGTGGAATTTTAGAATCAAAGCAGATCAACAAAGGGGAATGGAAGGAAAAATAAAATAAGACAAAAACAGAGAAGGAGACAAACCATAGGAGACTATTAACTATAGGAAACAAACTGAGGGTTACTGGAGGGGAGGCGAATGGAGCGGGGCCACTAACAGGGATGGTCATTAAGGAGGGCACTTGAAGTAATGAGCATTGAGTATGCAATTGATCAATCGCTAACTTCTACCTCTGGAACTAATAATGCAGTATATGTTAATTAAATTGAATTTAAATTAAAAAAATAGAACAATTTCTTCCATAAGCCATGTAAAAAAAATCTCACTTATTGTATTCTATGCTAATGTGACAACTACTTTTAAAGTCTATTTCAGTTCAAATTTAGAAGCTGGAGATATAATAAAAAGAATGCAATATTTGTTGCTATAAAAACTTAGGTTCAATTTCTTTTCCACAGTTTTTTTTAAATTATTAACTCCAGGCAAATGCTTTAGTGCTTTAAGCCTCATCATTCTTGAGAGCTAAACTCATAAACATGAGTCAAACTCATATAAACAAAGATAATGCAATGAGTAATTAATTATGATTATTCCTCCCATAATACAGATTTTGGTAATTAATGCCTACCTGGAACTCTGAGTCTTCTATAATTTTCTTGAGCCATCTGTTTTCTCTCTTCCTTTTGTTTTGCAAGGTGTAACTATTTGTGACCCACAGAGAAAAATGGCCTTCTTCTTTCTCCATTAATCTTCATGCCTTTGTAGATGCAGAAGCAAATTTATTTTATATGTTACTTGAAGTATTTTCATCAAAACAACCTTCCTAGTGAAAGGTGCCCTTAAGAGAAGATATAACATGTGATTAGACACAGGGAACAGCACTCTACAGGGGAAAAGATACTTTTGGAATTTTGAAAGTTCAACTTCGTAAATAACACCAGAGGTGGTTAGTTGTTTTTCATTCTTAAAGGAAATTATCCACTTTAGTGACTTAGATACTGTTTCTAAAATATTTGTAAATATTTTAGTCTTTTACATTAAATATGGGGCAGTTGAACAGGGATGTAGATGGTATTTTCATCCTTGGTGGAGAAAAAAAAGATTAAAGGGTTTTTAGTGAAGGGAAATCAACTTAATTTTTTTTTGCAAAAGATGTACTTTGATGCACGGAGGGTAAGACTTTTCCACCCATCCTCAACCCTGTTTTTCAATAAAATTCTTTATGTTCTAGGCTCATGTGAAACAAATAAATTAGCTCTTCTAGACTCAAAGATTAAGCTTGAGAAGAAGAACTAACTCTATGGAACACTCTGCCTCTCTCCAAATAGTCTCATAAATGATCAGACCAGTAGAGTACAGCTGTACTTTTTTCTATTGACTTAAAGAAATTTAATTATATTATATATAGTTTGTGATTAAATTGCAAGGGTCTATCAATTTATCTATTTATCTATCCATCTTTTTTTTTCCTACCTACTTATTTATTTCAAGCACAATAATGATCATAGCTTGGACCTTACTGCTGACTGATAAATAAAATAAAACATTTCAATGACAATCTCTTATTATTAAACCATATTATATAGAAATAACTGTAAAAGTTATCAATAGCTATCAGAGTGATAAAATTTAGTTAATAATAAAAACAGAAGCATGTATCTCCTTAAAATGTGATATTTTAATTCTTATCCATCATAATCGTAGTTTTACTTTCTTTTACTCAAAAACATCTCATTATATTCAGGGAAAGTGAGAAAATGAACATATGTGAGAATTAGGTTTTATTTCAAAAGCTTGTAAAGTTTCTATGTATTTTTCAAAATTTTAAATTCCACCCTTTCTGTTGATTCTGGGTACATCTGTATATTTAAATTTGATCTTTTTACTTTTATTTTCCCTAGTTACATATGACTCTTTAGAGTCATTTATGTCTCAAATGATGTTTATCTGTGAAGAATTTACACTTTTCTCTTTATCCTGAAATTCTCATGCAGATTGAGCAGGAGAGACAGACAATCTTTAGTTATCTTGTGTTTAATGTTGTAAGTAGTAATTTTTTCTTAATTTCTAAAAAAAAAATCACAATATTGTCAAATGACATATTGATTAGATATGACAAGTTAATTTCACAACTTTTAAATGTACCAAATTTTGTGAACTTAATAAAGCAAAGCAGATCCTAAGAACATAAAATTAAAACTTGCTGGATACTGATTTAAATTACTATTGTCATTCTATCTAATAAGACAAACATCTTTCTAATCTGAATAGGATTCTGTATTATGGTTCCATTGTGATAGTCCGGTATGTAATAATAAAATAGTTTTACCTATCATGTTAGATCACATTCTGTCTTTTCATAAATTTAAAAATGTAGCTGTTGAGAAAAAGAAGAAAGAACAAAAGGCACAAATATAAAACAAATAGCAAGACAGCAGTTTACAGAGAACCTTATCTATATTTAAATTAAATGTAAATGATCTAGAACAATCCTATTAACAGGGTTTATTTTATGATTATGCAAATTTTTAGTTTAAATTATCTTTATTTGTGAATGTGCTGGTAGGGGCTACAAAATTAAATTGGCATTTAAATGAAATGGTATTTGCCTGAGAAAAAAGGGAGCTAAATGTAATTCTAATAATTATTACTAAAGAAGGTGATCTGAAATGACTTAGTCCTCTGAAATTAGAAATTACATTACAGTGTTTACCAATTCTGCTTTACTATATTTGCATCTTAGCTAGTTTTAGAATTCATTAGTTATAATGTTCGTTCACTCACATTCATTTTTCCAGTTAACATTTTTAAGCACATATTATGTGCCAAACATTATGTCAATGCTATTGAAAAAAATGAAATCACACCCATGCAAACACATACATAACATATATATATGTATGTACATATATGTATATGATATGTATTTATATATGGTGTGTACACACACACACACACACACATACACACACACACCCAGGAGTATAAGGGAGATCAGGAGTGGGTAGAAGAGGAGCAGTGATCATGCTGCAGTTTGGACAAAGTTGGCCTCAGTGTGACGGTGCCATTTGAGCAGACTTGGAAACATAAAATTGTCAAGGCAAATAGATGAGTGAAGAGCATTCCAGTCTGTAAAAATTTCCTAAGCTAGGAATGTACCTGGCTTGATGGAGACGCAGCAAGGAGACCCTTGTGGATGAGCAGGATGAGAAACAAAGGAAGTTTTGGATTTTATTCTTAGTGAAATGAGGAACTACTGGAGAATTTTGAACAGAGGAGAGACATGATTCGATATACATGTTTAAGAATTTAGTTGAGGGGTGCCTGGATGGCTCAATTGGTTAAGCGACTGCCTTCAGCTCAGGTCATGATCCTGGAGACCCGGGATCGAGTCCTACATCGGGCCTCCTGCTCTGCAGGAAGCCTGCTTCTCCCTCTCTCACTCCCCCTGCTTGTGTTCCCTCGCTGGCTGTGTTTCTGTCAAATAAATAAAATCTTAAAAAAAAAAAAAGAATATAGTTGAGCAAGGATGGAAACAGAGCAGTTAAGAGGGTATAGCAGTGGTCCAATACAGAGATGATGGTGACTCATGGTAGTGGTAATGGACAAAATTGGTCAATTCCTATATTTTGAGTGTATATCCAATAGGTTTTCCTGGTGAAACCTTTGTGGGGGAAAGATCAAAAATGTCTCTGAGGTTTTTCATCTGAGCAAATAAAAGAATGAGCTTCCTATCAAATGTTATGGGAAAGGCTGTGCTTACAGCAGTTTGGGAGGTGGGGAGATCAGGAGGTCAGCTCTGGACAAGTTGAGTTTTGATATTTGTTAGGGATTTGAGTAGAAATGTCAAGTAGAATTGGATATTCAGGTTTAAAGTTTGAGAGAAACTTTTTCTTTCTCTTTTTTTTTTTTTTAAGATTTTATTTACTTATTTGACAGAAAGAAACACAGCTAGAGAGGGAACACAAATATGGGGAGTGAGAGAGGGAGAAGCAGACTTCCCGGTGAGCAGGGAGCCTGATGTGGGGCTGGATCTTGGGACTCCTGGATCATGACCTGAGCTGAAGGCAGACACCTAATGACTGAGCCACCCAGACACCCCAGGAGAAACTTCTTTGATGGAAATATAAATTCTGTATCATAGAGGTTACAGCAAAATCGAAAGCCAAGAACACAGATGAAATCACCATGCGAGTGAGTATAGACAGAGATGATTAGGAACATGAGCCCTGGGGTATATCCATGAGAACAAATACAAATATTGACTATCAGAATTTAAATTTATTCTCCAAATCCCAATTATTTTTATTTATTTATTTTTAAACCTATTTTTATTTTATTTTGCTTAAAATATACAATCCAGTAGCAAGAATATGTAAGAAATTATAGGTAAAGTTTCATCATATGTTTTCTTGATGTCCAGATAGAATTTAGTGATGCCTTTCAGAAGAAAAAAATAAAATTGAAAATATGATTTCCCATTCTACTTCCTGTTTCTTTGTTTTTGTTTTTGTTTTTTTGTTTTGTTTTGTTTTTTGTTTTTTTTTTGTTTGTTTTTGTTTTTTGAGTTTTTTTTTTACTTTTTAATTTTTTGGAGTACATTTGTTCAGCAGTTCTTTAGTAATATTTTTAAATGAAGATGAGGCTATCAAATGACATTTGCAAAAAAGTCCAAAGTCTATATTTCGATTGATAAGAAAGTGAAAACACAAAATGAAAGATGCATTATGTTTAGTAAAAAAATAGAGTAAATGCATTTGAGTCAAATCAACTCTATACTGACTGGTGCATTGAATATTCATGTTACATGTCTTTGCTGAAATTTTCTTAATTGTCAGTTTCTAAAATTTTGGTTGGCTCAAACATAAAAGGGTAAAAGGATTTGTTAACATCATCAGATACACAATCTACTTGCTGTTGTTTCTTCCTAGATAATGCATGTGGCTTTTTCCATTATATTATACATCCTTCTCAAATCCTAATTGGAAACTTCTGTTTTTAATTTTTCTTTACAGAATAACCTGATGATTATTTATGTGTGATTATAATTTTACCTTGAAGAACTCTAATCTCTCCTAAATGTTCTTTAAAAATGATTCCTATCCTGCTAAATTAAGACTTGCTTTGTAACGCTTCAGCTCAATATGTTCAACATGAATTGTGAAGTTGATATAAGGTAATATTTATTTAATGATTTCCAGTATTCTCCCATAGCACACAATTGCATTCACTTTTCTTATTTATAAAATACTGAAGTGTGCACATTCAAATGTATAAATGTGTAATTCTTCCCAGTTACCAGCCCACCCTCCAAAAGAGGTAGCTAATTTGACTTTTTTGTTTCAGTCCCTTGCTTTTCCTTGGTTTGGGGTTTTCTTTTTCTACACAAATGAATGTTTTGCCAAACAGTGTATTCATTCTTGTTTCAAAATCTGTACAAATGCTGTATAAATGGAAAACAGGATATGCCCATATTATGGGCATCTGTTAATCCTATTCTGTTCTTTGTTTTCCATACAATCTTTGTTAGGTTTCTCAGTATTTTCTTTTCTCCCTGTGCTAATTAATAACATGCAGGCATTCCACCGTGAAAAATTGAAGATTCTGCTAACAGTTCGCTAAAAATGTCATTGCAATGTAGAGAGGACCTATCTCCTTCTTCCCTTTAATGACAAAAATGTAAGTAATATTTAACATCAGAAATCTGCCTTTATAATGCTGATACAAAGCAGTTTTACAAACTAAGACCTATAAAAGGAATCCATAATTTTTTTATTATTTTTTTTAATTTATTTTCAGTGTTCCAAGATTCATTGTTTATGCCCCACACCCAGTGCTCCATGCAATACATGCCCTCAGTACCCACCACCAGGCTCACACATCCCCCACCTCCTCCCCTCCAAGACCCTCAGTTTGTTTCTGAGTCCAAAGTCTCTTATGTTTTGTTTCCCTCCCCGATTTACCCTACTTCCCATTTCCTTTCCTTCTCCTACTGTCCTCTATATTACTCCTTATGCACCACAACTAAGTGAAGCCATGTGATACGTGACTTTCTCTATTTGGCTTATTTCACTCAGCATGATCTCTTCCTATCCTGTCCATGTTGCTACAAAAGTTGAGTATTCATCCTTTCTGATGGAGGCATAATAGTCCATTGAATATATGTACCATATCTTCTTTATCCATTCATCTGTTGAAGGGCACCTTGGCTCTTTCCACAGTTTGGTGATTGTGGCCACTGCTCCAATGAACATTGGGGTACATATGGCCCTTCTTTTCACTACATCTGTATCTTTGGGGTAAATACCTAGTAGTGCAATTGCAGGGTCATAGGGTAGCTCTATTTTTAATTTTTTAAGGAATTTCCACACTGTTTTCCAAAGTGGCTGCACCAACTTGCATTCCCACCAACAGTGTAAGAAGGTTCTCCTTTTCCCACAGCCTCTCCAACACTTGTTTCCTGTCGTGTTAATTTTGGCCATTCTGACTGGTGTAAGGTGGTATCTCAGTGTGGTTTTGAATTGAATTTCCCCGATAGTGATGATGAACATTTTTTCATGTATCTGTTAGTCATTTGTATGTCTTCTGTGAGGAAGTGCCTCTTCATGTCTCCTGCCCATTTTTTGATGTGATCATCTTCTTTTTGGATGTTGAGTTTGAGTAGTTCTTTTTTTTTTTTTTTTTTTTAAGATTTATTTATTTATTTGACAGAGAGAGAGATCACAATCAGGCAGAGAGGCAGGCAGAGAGAGAGGAGGAAGCAGGCTCCCTGCTGAGCAGAGAGCCAGATTCTGGCCTCCATCCCAGGACCCTGAGATCATGACCTGAGCCGAAGGCAGAGGCTTTGACCCACTGAGCCACCAGGCGCCCTGAGTAGTTTTTTATAGGTCTTCAATATCAGCCCTTTGTCTGTAGTGTCATTTGCAAATATCCTCTCCCATTCATGGGTTGCCTCTTTGTTTTGTTGTCTGTTTCCTTTGCTGTGCAGAAGTTTTTTATTTGATGAAGTTCCAGAAGTTCATTTTTCTTTTGTTTTGCCTTTGGAGACGTGTCTTGAAAGAAGTTGCTGTGGCCGATGTCAGAGAGAGTACTGCCTATGCTCCCTCTAGGATTTTGATGGAGGAATCCATAATTTTTATTTGAACTAGTCTTATTTTAAAAAAAAATACCATAATATCATTTAGGATCCAATTAGAAAATCCAGGAAGATTTAAAAAAAAATTCATCAAGGATATAAAGTACTCGGGCCAACAGCTAGACGTGGGAAAAAGGAGACAGAAACCCTAGAGGCAACTGTAGCTCTAAGTGGGACAGGAACTATGACTTTTGGTAGTGGAGCTCCATCACCATCAACTGGTGTCTTTGCAGAAAATTAGCCATGGCATTAAATACAGTAATTTCACTGTCCTCACATCCTCCTGTTCTGTGCCAGTGCTTCTAAGTTTTTGAAACTAATAGAAGCCAGGGAGTAATGTTGCCTTTTAATTGTTGCCCATACTGTTCAGCCTCCCTGAGAGGAGAAGGGTGGAAGGTATACTTAGATGGCAAAGGGAGACTATGAGAAAATTGGTAAATATTATTTATTCAAAGATATAAATATTTGTGATTTTTTTATATTAAATTCTAGCAATTATTTAGCCAAATGCTCAGGTACATTTCTATATCCGCACTTACCACAGGCAACAGTTTTAACAATTTTTCCCCCACTATATAATATATGTTGCCATTTTTTCAGCCTGATAGAGGAGTTTCATTGCCATTTTTTTCCCACCTCTACAATTTCCTTGCTGCTTTTTCAGTCTTCACCAACCCCAGACCCAAAACAAATACAACATGGTTTAGCTTTTTGTTATAGCATTACCCTGCTAGGTAGGTATTAGTTGATGTATTAGTTAGATTTTGCTGTAGAACAAAAAAATCTGAAACCTAAAAACTTTAAAAAAATGTATTTGACTTGATAACCTTACTGACTTAAAAACACAACTATTTCATTTAACTCATAGTTCTATTAGTGGGTAGGTAATTCTCCCTCAAGGGAGTTTACATGATTTCTGTTGGATCTGTCATATAGATAGCTAGCTGGTTGGCTAAATGATCTAAAATAGTGTCCCTGATATCTCTGGAAGTAAATTGTGACACAGAGTGTTTACATTGTTTCCATGTGTACCCTCATCTTCTAGAACAGTAGTATGGGCTTGTTCATATGGCTCTTTGAAGGTTTCAAGTGTACCAAGCAAGAGCAAATTCCAGTGTCCTAGTCATTTCAAGGCTCTGTTTGTACCACATTTCCTGTCATCCCATTGTTAGAATCAGGTCACAGGCCAAGACCAAATTCAAAGGGTGGAGGAAAAGATCCCACTTCTTGATGGAGCCGAACCTCTACTAGCTTACATCATACATGTCATCAGAATTAGATTAGATATGCTATATTAAGCCCTTGAAATTTTGGTGTTGTTACTATAGCATCACTTATCCTATCCTGACTATAACTCACTGGAAGTGAGGTTACCATAACAGATGCCTAAAATAGCTGGCATTGTTTTAAGGGCCAGGTGATGACCAATTAAGAAATTAATTCTTGAGAATGGAAAGGTAGTACTCTATATCATGCAATAATAAAGTATTTAATAAAACTCATCAGACTTAACTTGGAAACCAGATGATAGGCTTGATATGCGCTTTTTTGTATTGTTTTGTTTTATTTTTAGGCTTGTTGAACTTTTAGCTCTTGGGGAAGATTATGGAGAATTAAATTATAGTATTATTTACTGATTGTTATTGACTGGATTTGGCTAGGTATTACATAAAAATGAAAAGCTGAGAAAATAATTAGAATGTTTTTAAGCCAAAGTAAAATGTAATGAAAAAATCTGAACATTTCTCAGTGTGCAAATATTGTAACAGTGAATTGCTTTTTAACCTTTACAATAGGGGGCAAAACCATGAAAATATGTGAGCAACAAGAGCCTTCGAAATTCAGCCTCGAAGCAAAATTAGATTAAGTGTGTAGCCTTTGTCTTACTGCTGAACTTCTTACCTGGTTAAGGTGATTCAGGAAAATATATCAGTATAATGGTATGACAACTAGTAGTACCTGTCAGTGCAGAAAATGATTCAGGATACAAGGCAGAGTAGGGCTAAAACTTTGCCAGAGAAGTCTGAGAGCATAATTTGTGAGAGAAGCGTTTGGCAAAAAAAGTAAAGAAAGATAGTAGAACTAAAAATTATTTTTCAAAAATAACTGGCACATGGAATTGACTAGATTCAAACAGATATGAATAGAGACTGCAATGCTAAACAAAGTATGAGCCTAGAGATGAAAATTGCTGTAACTCTATGAAAGTAAAAAGCCTTTGCCCCGCTCCCTCCACCTTCTGTGAGTCCAGAGGGGACTTGAAGGCTGGGTGTATTCCTCAACAGCCGCGCAGGATGTGGTCACTGAGAATGAGAGCAAGGGAAATGTCCCTCTATTAGTCCACTGAGCTGCCATTAAAAGCTACTATAGACTGGGTGGCTTAAAGGACAGGAAAAATATCCTTTTGTTACAGTCCTGGAGGATAGAAATCCACAATCAAGTTTCTGACAGAGGTAGTTTCCAGGTTCGGATAAAGACTCATTTCCTAGCTTGCAAACTGACCTTCTTGCTATAACCTCACATGACTTTTGTGCAGAGAGAGAAAGAGAGAAAAACAAACCAAAACAAAACAAGCACGCTGGTGTCTTCTTGTAAGGACACTGATCCTGCTGGATCAGGATGCCACCTTTATGCCTTCATTTAACCTGAATTACTTCTTAAAAGCCCTTCCTCCAAATATAGCCACACTGGGGCTTCGGACTTTAGCTTATGAATTTGGGGAACATGCAAGCATTTAGTCAATAACAGCCTCCATGAGAGCAGTTCAGGAGCCAGAGAGAAAAAATGAACAAAGTAATCTCCGTGAAAAGCAAAATCAATGCCTAATTGGCTTTATTACCCCCAGGAAAAGTACCCTCACTATATCAACCCTCACAATTTCAGAAATGTTACAAACTGCTTTGTCTTTCCATCAGGAGGAGTTCATTGCAACTGGGCTCTCCCAGTTCTGTCACTGTACAAAAGTGTGAGGGGATAGAAACGTCATTTTTCAGGTCCTCTGGACCGAGAAGAGACATTTTTGAAAAGAGGCAGGGACCACCGCATATCACCCAGAGACCACACACATAGTAGACAAAGTTTGTGTTTTGTTCCCTTCAGAAGGATTGGATTTAGTTTCATTTAAGGAAAGAAAAGAGCAAAGGAATATTTGGGAACTAGAAGGAAAACATGAGTAAAGGAATATATCCTCCAGATATTTCATGTGCTTATTCCCAGCTCCGAGCTCCCTTATGGGGAGGCATGGCCATGTGACCAGCTCTAGCAGATGATCTCTGTGGAGAAAGTAAGAGTGCCAGGTCAAGCACTGAAGCTGTCTTTCCCCCTGTTTTGAGAGGATTGCATGTTAGCTGTGGCACAGCTATATGTCTTGGAGTCTCCAAAAGCCTGAGTACTAGGTGACCACACAGTCACTGACATCCATGTGGAACAAGAAGAGGGAGAAAAAACATTTACATAATAGGTCACTGAGGCCCTGGGTTGTATAATACAATACGACAAAACTGCTAGGCCTATCTAATATATCTAAATAATAATAAAATTTTTACTGAAAATTTTAAAAGTACATTTTCAAATTCAATCCGTCAAGCTCCTTTTTCTTTCTTTTTTCTTTTCTTTTTTTTTATTGTTACTTAAATTTCTTTTTCCAGTGTTCCAAGATTCATTCCCCATTCCCCACACCCAGTGCTCCATGCAATAGGTGCCCTCAGTACCCACCACCAGGCTCTCCCATCCCTCCATCCCCCTCCCTCCAAGTCCCTCAGTTTGTTTCTGTGTCCAAAGTCTCTGTTGTTTTGTTTCCCTCCCTGGATTACCCTAGTTCCCATTTCCTTTCCTTCTCCCACTGTCCTCCAGGTTACCCCTCATGCACCGCAAGTAAGTGAAACCATGTGATACTTGACTTTCTCTTCTTGGCTTATTTCACTCAGCATAATCTCTTCCAGTCCAGTCCATGCTCCTTTTTCTTACTGCATTGGAATGATGTTGGTAATTAGGAACAAAAAGCAAACATTTTAAGTAATGGAATTCTAAGAAATTCTACCCTGGAATTGTAAAAGAAATCGAAGAATACCTGCAAATTCAATTTAAAGGCATAGAAAGAATAATTGACAATCAAAAGCAAAATAGCCCTCAGAAAAAGTATAAGGATTTAAATAAATTTATTGAAAAACAATATAAGAAAAAAATCTGTTAACAATAAGCTGACATATAATCTGACAATTTATAGAATGTATATACTTGTATAAACAATGACCACTTGAGGGGCACCTGCATGGCTCAGATGGCTAAATGTCTGCCTTCGGCTCAGGTCATGATCCCGGGGTCCTGGGATTGAGCCCTGCATCAGGTCCCCTTGCTCAGCAGGAAGTCTGCTTCTCCCTCTCCTCCTGCCTCTTCCACTCCTTGTGCACTCCCTCTCTCTCTCTCTCTCTCTTCTCTTTCTCAGATGAATAAATAAAAAATCCTTAAAATAAAAAAAATGACCATTTGAAATATAATGTTTGATCTCAGTTGCTATCCAGGAAATGTTAACTGACAAAACAATGTGATATTTTCAGTTTATTTTACTGGCAAAAATTATAAAGATTGTCAATGTTGGTAGGAACATGAGAATATCAATTCAGTAAACATTCACTGAGCCTGCCATCTGCCTGGCACTTAGGATATAGCAGTAAGGAACACACATGAAAAAACCCCTACCCTATCACATTAATGAAATTATAATTACATTTTATATTTTATTAGAAGGTAAAAAGTGTTATAAGAGGAATAATAAAAGAAAGTGGGAGAAGAAATTACTGGTAGCAAAATGGCAAATAATATTTTGAAATATCCAGGGATGATGTTGATAATAATTGACTGCTTTGGCCATTCGGAAAAGTTGCTGACTGCTCAGGACACTGGAGCAAGATCTTCTAGACCAAATGTTAACTTAGTAGTTGCTGGGTCCTGGGGCTCTTTTGGGAGAGCCAAATTAGCTGGGCGAAGTTGGAAGGCTTGGGGTAGATGCTACTAACTATATAAGTATGGAATTCTTTCTACACTTTAGTAACTGCTGTGATCGTATCTGAACATACTGACTTCACATGAGCTCAGTATTCAACTTTAAAAAGATCAAACAAAATCTTTATACTTGAGAAATAATACAATGCACACGAAAATAAACACTTTACAACTCTATTGCCCAAATATTATGTATCTAACAAACACAAACATAGTTATATTTACAGTGTATATCTATATAAACTTTATACAGAGGCATATTATCAGATATTATTGCTTATAAACATACATGAAAAAACTAAAACCAGGAACTGATTCTGGGAGATAAAAGAGACTATGAAAGACTATTTTAATTTGTAACTCATTTATTATTACTGGTGTCCCATTTTTATAAGGAGAACACAACCCTTTTTGTATTCTTTGTATTGTTGAAAATAAAAGAAAAATGCGTTATATAGTTAATATTCTGTCTCTTGTCTTGAGATGAAAATGAAGTAAACAAATCCATAATAAAATCAGGCAAAATAAATAACTACTTTCTTGATATTTTGTTACTAGAACCTTACAGAAAAAGCGAGGAAGGTATAAATGATTGAACACAAATTTGCTGTGAAGTGACTGCTTTTGCCACATGTCAATGTCAGTGTCACTTCTTTCCTGGTTGTTTTGTTTTCCGTGCAGGCAATGGTTTTGTAGCTCATCAAACACAATGAACATCTGTTCTTTCAAGTGTAGAGAATCCTACAGAGATTGAAATGCATTTGCTGACAAATGTTTATGCGATGCATTTTAGATACTGTCTGGACAATGACATGGCAAATTTTTCAGTTCTCTTCCACATTTATCTCATTTTTTTTCATTCTAAAACCATTAACCTCTAAGAGCCCAGTACATGATATGCAGATGAAGATTTGAAAAAGAAAATAGATTATTTGGCATTGTGAGGACAGATTCTTTTCTGTGGTTGCACTTATGCTTACTATTTCTTTGCTTTTGTTTTGGAGGATTCACCACGTGCATTTGACATAAAATATATGTAACCTTAGATATGTAAATGATGTAGTAGATTTCAAATTGATTACTAACATGTCCTGTGATTCTTTAAGTCACTTAACTTTTCGGTGCATTAAATTTCTTTCTTGTCTGCAATATGGCAGCAAATGTCAAGCCAGCAGGGAAAGTCTCTTTAAAACTATCTAGGATTTTATAAACAAGGAAATGAAGATCTTAAATTGACTTTATGTTTAAGGAAATGGGAGGTTTTAGATAGGGCGATTTGTCCCAATTACTCAAGGAATCTTTGGCAATATGAGAAAAAACTAGACCCAAGCCTGTGTGTGCTAAATTTATCAACACCACTCTTTTTTCAGGAATAAATTTAATCCTTATGTATCAAAAATGTGATAAAATAAAACAAGAATTCTATGAACTATGTCAGTTATAAATGCTATTCAGCACAAAATTTGTTTTTTTGTATTTCTCCACCAAACTCAGGATTTCAATTCATTGCTCCTAAAGCTAGCTGTGTTTTAGTGAATAAAACATGGGTGAAAACATGCACTTTGTAAACTTCCAGCTAAAAATGTTGAGCTTGGGCCCATTCACTATGTGTCTCCTATCACCTTAGCAAACATGGCAGCCCCCAGATGGAGCCTATTTAGCATGGGCCCTTGGGTGAAAACAAAGTAGAGTGGAGCTCCAGTGATGGACATTTACCATGTGAGTTATTGATGTTAGTTTTCTCAGCCACTGCAGATGTGGCATGGTTTTATCATATCAGAGCATGCCCTGATTGATACACATAGGATTTTTTGCTTCCTATATCTGCCCTGGAAAGTAAGTGATTGAATATAAGATTTTAGGCATAAGTCTCATCAATTAAACAGAAAAGGTACAGAGTCATGAGTCATTTCTACTTCACCAGAAGTTCTCATATGTTCTAACATAATTTGGACCCATGTTGTATACTATTGGGTCTGCTGCCCCTGTTTAATGACACATTGGTCTATGGCACTCCTGGGTCCTGGGTTAGAGTTAGAGCATTTCTTCCTCATTTCTTTCTTTCTTTCTTTCTTTCTTTCTTTTTTTTTTTTTTTTTTTTTTATAGATTTTATTTATTTATTTGACAGAGAGAGAGATCATAAGCAGGCAGAGAGGCAGGCAGAGACAGCAGAGGAAGCAGGCTCCCCGCTGAGCAGAGAGCCAGATGTGGACCTCAAACTCAGGACCCTGAGATCATGACCTGAGCTGAAGGCAGAGGCTTTACCCCACTGAGCCACCCAGGTGCCCTTTTCTTCCTCATTACTAATTTCTCATGTACCTTCTCAATTTCATTTTGCTTTCGTAACTGAATTTAGTTGGCTTTGTTAGTACACATCAAGCAGAAATGGCCCATTTTAAACCATGTAGGATTGATTAGGAAAGTTAAACTCTTAGAAACTCATTTTATTGTTGAGAAAATTGAAGTTTTTTAGAAAGACCATCAGGAAGGTAAGTATTTTTGGTCATGATATATGAGAAAATCCTTTAATATTGCCCTTACCTCGACTGTTTTTGTTATATATAATTCTAGGATCAGTAATAGTCACAACTTTCAAGACAAAAGACTTGCTACTTTGTCAGTCCATTTGCAACAGACATAACTAATGCACTAACTTGTGCCAGTTTTCTTCTTGCTAAGTTAGAGGTAAAGTTGTTGATTTGTTATTATTATTATTATTAAAGAAAATTTTAGCTTTTTCTTAATCTTTGTGAAAAATCATAAGAACATGTCCAGATATATGTATTTTAAAATAATTTTCTGCTTGCCCTCGGTGAAACTCTCTAATTAATCTGTAAAGATTAATTCAGACATGTTTTTCAGCTATCATTTGCTGCTCTGAATTCTCTCTGTTTTCTCCTGTTGACACTCCAGTTCATAGGGATGTTTGAAATTTGACTTTGTATCCTATCTATAACTTTAAACATTTATATTACATTTTATATCTCTTTTCCTTTTCAACCTTCTGGGAGATTTTCTAATTTAAAATTGTAGTTCACTTACACATACAGTCTCTTATTTAGACACGTTATTGAAGCTATAAGAATTACATTATAATTTATAATTGTTCCTTATTTTCTGATTAGAATTTCTGAGAAGTTCATGCATTTTTCTGAATATAACATGCTTTTGATTCTGTGATTACATAGTATTTTGTTTTTGTCCTCATCAATCCAGGTTTTGATTAGACCAATTGTTCTCACTGTTTATAGCAAACTTTTCTTTAATATTGTTAACATTTTTCAAATATTTATTTGTTCTTTGTTGTGCTTTTATATTTGATAGTATGAGAAGTAATATGTTTTCCTTGTAGTTGTGTAGTCTCTATAGTTCTGAGTTAGCTGCCTTTGGGTATCCTCTGAGCATGTGTCCATCATAAGGAGACTAAAATAAGGATTGTTCTATGTTGGAATGCCTTAGGGTAATGTTACATTGTTGAATGAGGGACATTTAGATTTTGTCCTTTTCCTCTGTGTCCTCTGTAGTGGTCTGTTAGTGAACTTGGCTATGTTCTGCTTTTCAACCTCCCCATGCAAATATTTTGCAATGGTTAGAAAGTAATTCTCACAGTTTGAGCCTGGAAGCAAATGCCTTTATTATACTAGAGGGGAAGGGCGGTTTCAGACCCAATCTTGGTAGGTGGTCCATTATTTATTTATCTATGCTAATAATTCTCAAACTTTATGTTTTAGGGCTCATTTCTACTGGTTTATTTATGTGGGTTATCTCTTCTAATGTTTACCATATTAATAATTAATCCCCCAAAACATCTGAAACCCAAGATTATACTAACACTGGTTCCATTAGCCTTTAGAATGATGATGTCACTGCATATGCAGTCTCTGAGAAGTTTTCCAATCTGCGTAGTGAGAGAATGAGCTTGAAAAAGGTAACAGTGATATTAAGAACTTATATTATTACAAAAATAGCTCCTGTTTAAAAGTTTGAAAAATACTGGACTCTTATTCATTGGTTTAGCTAGAGTCAACAATACTTGAAAGGAACCTAATATGTTTCTTTCACATTTTCTTTCCTTGCAGACTTTGGTAGAATTTGGTGTGGATATCTGCAAGTTATTACTGAGTGGTACCTAGAGACATATGTCATCTCTCTCTATCCTGTTTGCTTTATCCCTGACCTGAAAGTTGATAGACATATTGCTCATTTCTACACCTTGTATTTGCTCATTCTGACTTTGATTCTTTTGGGAAAGTGATGGTTAACTCTGCAGCAGCCTTTTTGGGTTTGTTTTTTTGCTTCTCTATATGTTCCAATAGTTTCAAACCATCTGCCTTCTGTGTTCTTTTATAGTTGATCTCTTCTTCTCATTCCCATCTCCTGGCAACCACAGATCTGCCATCACTATGCTTTGCCTCTCTTAGAACTTAAAAAAATGCAATCATCCAACATGAAGTTGTTTGTAATGGACTTCCTTCACTCAGCAAATGCCTATGGGATTCATGTCTATTATGTATATTGGCAATTTGTGGCTGGTTTTTGCATAATAGTCAGATCCATTTTATTGATTATTCATAGAATTTTTGTTGTTTATCAATTTTTGCTATTCTAAATAAAGCTGTAATGAATATTTTGTACAAGTCTTAATGTGGAAAGGTTTTCATTTAACTAAGTCATTTTAAAATATATTACTTCATTATTATTTTGATCTTGAAGTGATTTTCCATCTGCTGCAAACATAAGTCATTTTTATGTTAACAGACAGAAGATGAAATAGAGATATTGAATGTATTGATTTGAAATAGAAAGCTTCTTTTTAAAGTTTATTAATTTATTTTTAGAGATCAAGAGTTGCATGCTTTTCCAACTGAGCCAGCCAGGTTCTCAGAGACAGAAAGTTTTGATAGAAGGTCAGTTACAGTGGAGGACTTATACATTAGGGCATTTTGAAAAATGTCAAAGGTTATTGGGAATATTTTATCTTAAGGGGTCATAACGCAAAACAAAATTTTTAAATACATTGATTTGTTATAAGTACTTGTGACCTACAATTGATGCTAGACTAGAATAATTAAACTTTACTACTTTAAAAAATGTCATAAGTGTTGGGGAATATTTTAAAAGTTTACTGTCTGGCATAGGAATATTACCAAGTGTTTTGGGGAATATTGGTCTTTATCAAGACTGGGGAATTTTTTTTTGTGTTTTAAACTCATGTTTGTTATTTTCATGGCCTTTTTCATTTTACAAAGTATGTTACTCATTAAATAAAATTTGTTGGGTTCACTACTCTTACATATTATCAGAGAGAAGAGATATAAATATGCACGGAACACTTCATAGGTTAAGACACAGCTTCAGTTGTGCCCTGTAACATGGATATAATGACACAGAAGAGAGGCAGATTTTTAAGAGTGTCCATCCTTAATTTAGCCAGTTTTGGGCATTCTCTGTTCTCCATTTGCAACTTGTCCCCCAAGTGGAATTCCACTCGAATAACTATTCTCTAAGTGGAATGTTTTACTTTTTCCTTGTAGTTGGTTAACAAAAATCTCTATTACTACTGAGTTTTCTGAACTCTCATTGGAATTCTTCAGTCATAACCTATATTTTTCAAGTAAAAATGTGTTTTTAACAACTACTCATCTGCTAGAGACAACCTTTCTACAAATACTGGTCAAACTTCTTAAAATCAGGGAAGTTCCTTTATTGTTGTACCAATACACAAACCTACCATGAATCTCTAGAAAATAGGAAACAGTGAGTAAATGTGGACTGAGTTAGTGAACAAATGAAATTTGAAGAAATGAAAAAAAAAAACAAAACTGTTCTCTCTATGTAGGGTCAAAATTGTTCTTTCCATTAGTCCTATAGGTTCCTATTTCCCCATTAAAGTATTTTAATTCTCTAAACTTCAGCAACTTAAAAGAAAACAACCAAATAGAAAAATTTATAAGACAATTTTAATAATAGACTAGATCTATTATCACTAGAATGATAGAATGTTGTAGAATACCTAAGAAAGTTGATATAACTATTTGAGGGACCAAGAAAATTTTATTTGCTTAATTCAATTATTCAAAAAGATAAAATTTAATCTTTCACTAAAAAAATCTGAATCTAGTGTTTATTTGTATTAATTTATTCTAGAGATATTTAGAAGTTTTAGTGAACCTTGAAACTGAGACTAATGTCCAATTCTACTCAAAAATGTATTATTACAATACTAGAACTATTATGATTCTAAATATATTCTGTGAAAGACTATTGTGATTGATATATCATATATCAAATATTTATATAAAGTACTAACTAGAAATCTATACAATGCCTTAAAATTCTAGAAAAAGACTAAAGCCCTCATTTCCCCCCAATACATACACAGTACTATAAAAACCACATTTATTTTATTTTTTAAAATTTGTCAGAGAGAGAGAGAGAGAGAGAGAGAGCATAAGCAGAGTGAATGGTAGGCAGAGGGAGACGCATGCTCCCCACTGAGCAAGGAGCCTGATGTGGAACTTGATCCTGGGACCCTAGGATCATGACCTGAGCCAAAATCAAGAGTCAGACACTCAAACAACTGAGCCACGCAGGTGCCCCTAAAAACCACACTTAAATCACCATACTCTTTCCACCATTTTCTTGAAATTAATTCTGTCCCACTGTAAATCATTGGACATTGTTTTAGCAAGGATGTTATCAGTACTTCTTATCAAAAGATCTCATTGATAATGGGTGAGCCTGGTGGTAGGTATTAAGGAGGGCACATATTGCATGGAGCACTGGGTGTTGGACATAAACAATGAATCCTCGAACACTGCATCAATAACTAATGATGTATTTTATGATGATTAACATAACACAATTAAAAAAAAAACTCATTGAAAGGGCAAAATGAATGAACCAAACAAACAACAAAAAATCTCCTTACCTTGGTTCCTATTTTTTCATCATCCTTTCCCAAAATTCGTCTTTTAACCACACCAAGAAAAGAAAAAAGCATTTCATTATTTTCAATTTGAAATAACTTGATAAAAGGTTATATTGATTTTTGTAGGTAGTTTTTCCTTGTTAGTTTGAATCAGAACCTAGAGATTTCATATATATATATATGTATCTACACATGTATTTTATAAATCTCATCTCTAAGCCTGAAGACTTTGATACAAGGCCATAGTTTTGTATCAATAATGCCACAAACCCTTTGTGATTTGTGCAGAAAATAAGGTATCTGTACAGAAAATTACATAAGATAAATCCACATAGTTAGGAGGTACTTTTGTGGTTTTAGGAGTGATCTCATGAAGCAATCTAATCTTTAGCTCAGAGACACTCTTCTCAGTCATGCTAAGTCTACTAATAAAAGTCATCAAAGGCTTTCTTCACTTTTCTTACAATGTTTTGATCTTCAGCACTTTGTTTTGTTTCTTTCTTAGGATTTCCATTTCTTTCCTTAAAATGCCCATTAGTTCTTGCATGGTATCTATTTTATTCACTAGAGCCCTTAGCATATTATTCCTAGTTCTTTTAAATTCCCAGTCTGATAACTCTAACATGCTGTCATGTCTGATTCTGATGCTATGCTTTGTTTCTTCAAATTGTGTGTTTTGTCTTTTGGTGTGCCTTCTAATTTTTTTCTTGATGGACAGATTTGATGTATTAGGTAAAAAGAGCTGCTATAAATAGGTCTTTATTAATGTGGTGATGAAATGTGGAGGAAAAGAAGCCTGTAGAATCTTAGGATTAGAGCTCAGTCTTTTAGAGAGCCGATGCTTGTGGAAGGTGAATTTCCCAATTGTTTTTTAGGAGTTTTTCTCTCCATTTAGGTGGAAAAAATGTCTAGAGTATGTATATTTGTGACTAGAAATGTGTATTTCTCTTTTCCTAGGTGGAAGGCTAAAGCTGCTGGAATTAGGTCTTCCCCTTTCATAAGTAAGTTAAATTTGGATAACAGGACTAGTTTCCCCTGCAGTCAGGCCTTGTTAAGAACAGAGTGCTCTTGGGATGCCTGGATGGCTCATTTGGTTAGGCGACTGCCTTCGGCTCAGGTCATGATCCCGGAGACCCGGAATCGAGCCCCACATTGGGCTCCCTGCTCGGCGGGAAGCCTGCTGCTCCCTCTCTCACTCCCCCTGCTTGTGTTTCCTCTCTGGCTGTGTTTCTCTCTGTCAAATAAATAAAATCTTAAAAAAAAAAAAGAAGAACAGAGTACTCTGATGTTTCAAAATGGTTCTTTTCCTCTTTCCTGTATTTTTCTCCTCTATTTACTGTGGAAATCTGATTGAGCTCCTGGAGATAAATCTCACAATACTGTGGGTGCCAACCTATGACAGGGGCCTCTGCCTGTAACATAATACCCAGAATTTTCCACACTAAGCCACCAGAAAGTTGGCAGTTACACTTTGGGTTTTCCTACCTCAACACTGTTTGCCTCAGTGGTTTCCACTTGTGAATCTCTGCTCCAGTAAGCCATATGTCCTACTTGCTGGTCTGTCTTTCCATTCCATGGGGCTGTAGGCTGCCTGTGTCCTCCCCTCTCTTAGACATCCAAGAAGAGTTATTGATTTTCAGTTTATTCTAGTTTTTTTGTTTGTTTGTTTTAAGAGAGAACGTTCAGTGTGAGCTGGGAGCAAGGAGGAGAGAATTGGAGTAGAGGGAGAGGGAGAGAGAGAATCCCAAGCAGGCTCCATGCCCAGCCTGGAGCCTAAAGCAGGGCTCAGTCCTGACCCTAACTAAGATCATGACCTGAGCCAAAATCAAATCCCATGCTTAACTTACTGAGCCACTCAGATGGCCCTAAGTTGTTTCCTGTTTTAGAACTGAGTGGTGACTGCCAAGCACACCTGGAAATTGGAACACTCACTCATATTTAAAAATTATTTGAAAATAAGAAAAATAGGTAAACAAAAAGATAGTAGATGAAATCAAGAAATGATTAATTTGATATGTTGAGAGTGTATTATAATGTTCAATAGCTCCTTCCTTAAAAAGATTTTAAATGAGGAAATTTCAATAGCTCTTTGCATTCATCATAGAAATATAAGGTTGTCTGCTGTCATATTTATTAGTCTAACCATTGTATCAGTAAGAAAAGGCAACAAGCAAATGTATTATAACAGAATCTGAAAACATATTTCATAAGACCCAGTTATTGCTATTTCTAATAGAAATTCTAAATGATAAACATTCTAAGTATAATAAAAACTACTGACTAGAAATCACTATAAATATCCTGATGAAATATTAAAACTATTTTAATTAAAAGCAGGAACCAGACAGGATACTTGTACCAAGATTATTGTTTCATATTACATTATAACTTCTGGCAAATTTAATAGCATACCCATGGAATACAACAAAATAAAGCTCTAATATATATTATATTTTTCTTCTAATTTTTCTAGAACAGAAAAGTTTGTCTCCTTCATCACTTCTTGCACATGTCTTTCTCTAATTGAACTACAATAACCTATCTTTATATAATTTTTAATTCTACAAGTATATAAAATTAGGAGCCAAATTACTATAGTCAAGAAGCTCTCTTAAATACCCAGTATCTTAAGCTTCTGGGTGTTTGTTTAAGGCAAAAAGTTATTACTTTCCTTTGATGGTTTTTGCTTTTTCTTATCATTTTTAGAAATAAATTATTCCTCCAAATTAATTATGATTGACTAGATCAGTAATTATCAAATTATCAAACTGGAACTGAGAATAAGGAAACAATACCAGTCCTTCTTCCAATTTTGCCTGGGTCCTACTTTGTAGCCTATAAAATGGGAAGTTCCTAAATATATTTCAAACATGCTTCTACTCTGTGGAAACTTGGTATATGTTACATACAGGGAATGCTAGAAACCCTTTATGCTCTGCACTAATACAAAAAGAATTTAAATACTGCAGTGACTTCAGGCTTGCCCGAGTGTAACAAATATTTTAGTATGTCTATGAGTTTCTGATTAGTTTTCCCTTAAACATCTAAATAAAACTGTACTTTTGAACAAAATGATTCAAGGAAAGGTTTTAATTAGTTTCTCAATGGTTCTGAAACAAGTTTTGATACAATGTAGCTCATTTTAGGCTTTAGAGAAATTCCTATTTATCTTATAAATGTCACTTAAAAGAGGGCATTTGTAATTTGGGTTTTATACCTTTGTTCTTTTGATTGTGTGTTGGTTTATCTTAGTTTTCTAACTGGCAAATTCTGATGAGGTCAGACCAGTTACATGATACACATTTGAAGATCTGTAGTCTTTCTTTTAAGTATGTATACCAACATGCAGTTCTTTACTATCACTGCATGGAATTTAACATGAAACTTGAACTTAGAAGGACATGCTGCAGGGGGTTAGCACGTGCTCAGTTCTGGTCTCCCTTGGCAACAATTCATTGCCCCAAGCAGTGCGTACATTTAAAAAAGTGTTTAGTGTCAAGATTACTCGAGACTCCATTTCATCTCATTGTCTCTCAAAAATGCTAGAATGTAATTTTTATTATTCTCGTTTTAAAGACGGGTTGGTTTAAATATGTAGACCAAGATGTAGTTACCACCACATAGTAAGTGATGGAGTAGAGATTCAGAACATGTGTGCTGGCTACAAATCGTCATCTCCTTTGTGTTCATTATCTTCTCGTCACGGGCAGAGTTGCTAGACTCCGGAGTCATTGTTGCTCTTCTCCTCGGGCAGAAAGCAGAAAGTACGCTCAGGTACTTCCCTTTGTGTAGACTTGGTGTTTGCGGAGCAAAAAAATAAATGCTGGGTGGGATGGTTTCCTTCCTTTCTCCTTCCCTCCCTTTCTTCTTTCTTCCTTTTTGTCTGTCTTTCTTTCCTGGGCTTAAACCATCCTGTCTGATTCTGCTCGATCACTGTTAATAACTAAGTACTTATTATACATACAAAATGTATTTCCTATTTCTACTTCAGGCATAGGGCCTACCTTTGCCTAGAGAGCTTACCATGACAATAAGAGAGTGTTCATGAACAAATAGAAGAAAAATAGTCAAATAAATATTGTTCTAGATTATATACAGTTTGCTTAAAAAATTCTGCGCCAATTAATCCTTAAAACTCAGGTCTTCTGATTTGGAAAAAGAGATCATTTTTTCCCCCAATGTCTCGGATCATTTAGAAGGAAATGGAAACTGTCTACAGTTTATATGGAGAGTGGAGACAATCCGTCTTCAGGCTCAGCACAATCTGTGTGGAAATGTAAAATGAGAAGGAAGTGTGTGTGTGTGTGTGTGTGTGTGTGTACACTTACATATATTTATATCTAATTACAAATAATGCTCCTCCTGTCGAGTATCTGTATAACTTTTTTTTTTCCTTACACCTACAGGCTCTGTCTTTATTGAGTAGAAAGGAATGAGGGTAAAACACAGTGGGCCTTTTTTTTCCTCATTCTCTCTTTTGAGTGTTAAACAAAGAATAAGAAAGTGACTAATGACTAATCTACATCTCTGTGCTGCGTGTAGTACAGAATCAGCATAGATAAATAATTTCAGCAAAAGTTACAGAAATGTAATACTACAGTTTGCAAACTGACTTGTTTGGTAGTGGTATTTTAAGACATCACTTAAATGGTTGGTTTTTTCCTGTACACTCCATTTTAGTAACTGGAGTCCAGCATCCTGTATGTGCAGTTTAATGTTCTACAAATAAAACACAATGACTGTTCTTCACATTGGTGATAGCCAAGGTAAAAATAAAACCAATAAAAACGTGATAGCCTTTCCTATTTCCTCCGATATAACATATTCAAAATGTTCTTCTTAGTTTGTTATATTAACCTAATAAATATAATGGAAAATTCTAGTCTTGTTTTTCCCCCATACTAAAACTATTGTTAATTTATGTTGAATTAATAAATAACTCAATTTAGAAATCAGCATCTCTATAAAATTATTACATCATTAGCCCCCTTAGGTAATCATTTTTCATTTTGCTTTCTTATGGATAATTCAATAACCTGAATTTTTGAAGTAAAAAATTTTAAAAATTCAAAATAGAGTTAAGATAGTTGAATTTTATCCTTATTACTTAGGAGCATGACTTTTTGTCATATATATAAGAAATAACTCTGCTTGAAAAGGAAGCATTATTTAGGGAAGAATTAGTCATTTGGGAAGTTGAAAAACTGATACATGTAAAAAGCAAAGTCTTCTAATATTCATAGCATGTAATACATAAGTATTCCTAACATACGGTAGCTTAAAGAAACAATAAAATGGACAAACCAAAGAAATAAAATCCTGATGCTAGTCTTAGAATTTGCTCTCAATAGCAAATAAAATATACAATAGATGAAAGAATGTTTTATTTATGACAGTAAAATGAATAGCACCATAGGAAATAAGTTATTTGCTGTAGTAATCATCAAAGGGGCAAGAATTACAATTTGATATGTCTCCCAAGGAGTGTGAAGCTCAGATAAAGGATGTGAGTCTGAAATTGGAGAAGTGCATACTTCATATTAATAGAAGTCTCCACTCTGTATCCAGATCTTGAAGTGATACATATCTTCTGTACTATGCCTTAGGATGACTATTTCATTTATTAGAAGCCACCATGCCTATCTTTATAAAGTTTGGTTCATTTATAGCAGAAGTATAAAATGCATTATGATTCTGTGAAACAAAAGACAGAAGCAAAAGCAACTTTTAAAAATAGTCTATGAGAAAAAAATAGTCACAGTTATATTCAATGTAATATTTTAAAAAACATCCCTGAAATATTAGAATTCAGTCAAATGTGTTATATATATTTTCAAACTTAAAACATGAACTCTTCCATAAAAATGACTTTTTGGTAGAGGTAGGGTACTGTGTGTCAAGTACCTTTCTAATCACTTTTGTATATTACTTAATTTAAATTTAACATATCTCAATCATGTAATAACTGTTTTTATTCCATTTTGCAGTTTAATGAGCATATAAGATAAGCAACTTGCCCACAGTCAGAGTTAGGTAAGTGACAAATCCAAGGGTTGTATCCTAAGTCATTGCTTTTAAATAAAAAGCAATTCAGCCTTCAAGTAAAATTTAAAACCTAAAGGGTTTACAGTTTGCACTAATTATTTATTGCTGTCATAGTAATTGCCTTAAAATAATAAGGCAAATTTTTATTTCCTGTAGTTTGGGTAGATGAGAAATTTGGCAGCCTCTTAGCTGAGCAGCTCTGCCTCAGAGTCTCTCATGAGGTTTCAGCCAGGTATTCAGTCATCTGCAGGCTTGACTAGAGCTGAGAGAACCGCTTCCACTGTGGCTCATTGACATGGCCAGCTGGATATAGGCAGGCAGCCTCAGTCCCCCACCCAATTGCCTATCGTTCTTCCCACATGCTGCTCAAGTCTATGAAATGGAAGTTGGCTTCCCCCATTTTTTTTTAAAGATTTTATTTATTTATTTGACAGAGAGAAACACAGCCAGAGAGGGAACACAAGCAGGGGGAGTGAGAGAGAGAGAAGCAGGCTTCCTGCGGAGCAGGAATCCCAATGTGGGACTCCATCCCGGGTCTCCAGGATCATGACCCGAGCCAAAAGCAGTCACTTAAAACACTGAGCCAGCCAGGCGCCCTGGCTTCCCCCAATTTGAAAGAGCCAAGTGACAAAAGCAGAAGTTGGGATGCCTTTTATGATCTAGCCTCGGAAATTATATACTGTCACCTCCACAATATCATACTGATCCTAGAAGTCGGCCTTATTCAGCACGAGAAGGGATTGCACATGGTCATGAGTACTAGAAGGTGAGGATCACTAGGGGGGCCTTTTGCAGTTCGGCTTCCAAAAACGTGTATCTCAAACAAGAATACCCTTTTAAGTATGAAAACGTACTTTTGGTCCTCCAGTGGGAGGTTGGTTCTACTTGATTTTTCTATACTATCTTAGACAAAATTCTGTTTCATTACCAACAGGATGTTGGGTATAAAGTTTTCTTTGAATAGTAATAGGGAATGGGAAAGTTGGAAGCCTTCTCCCTAGTAAAGGGTTTGTATGGTATCTTCCTGATTTATCAGAACATGTTTTGAATAAATGTTGAACACACACACATCTTAAAAGCAACCAATTATGCAAAATTATAGGCTGTGTTGGCATGTAATGTAACTTCCAAGGTATTTCAGGTGACAGCTTTACTGATGTTTTGCCATGGCATAACACACACCATTAGCCTTCTAACCTGTTCTGCATTTATCCTTGCTGCCTACACCATGACTGATAGAAAAATGGGTAATTTTGATGACAGCAACATATTTTCTTATACCACTTTTCTGCAGTAGCTAGGATATAGGCTAGGATGTTCGCATCAGTGAACTTTTGTCGCACAGCAAACCAACAGCCGCTTAAAAAAAAAAACAAAAACAAGTGTTCTGTTTAGTTCATTGTTCAGGATCTGCTGAGCAGTTCTTCTAGTTGAAGCATTTCTGCTCATCTTGATTTAGGTTTTCCCATTTGGCTGTATGATTTGGAGAATTTGATGGTGGCTGGATGATCTAGTGTAGCTTTATTTTTATGTTGTACAATGGCAGATGTTGGCCATAGCACCTCAGTTCCCCTTCATGTGCCCGGTTATCCTCCTGCAGTTTGCCAGAGGCCGACACTTGTTTACATGGGGTTCTCTAGTCTCAAACACACCAAGAGAGATCAAGTCTCAGTTAATAAATGCCTTTTATGTCTCTACTTGAAACAGAATTGATATCTTGTTGGCCAAAGAAAAGCACATGGCCACACCCAGAGTTCAGGGGTGGAGATACAGAATCCATTTCTTAAGGGAGCTGATGCAAAGTCATATCACATAGAGTATTTATAAGGATATAACTATCTAGAGTCTTATCTTTTTGGCTGCAAATTTATTTACATTTTTCAAACATGTGAATTATGTTAACCTCAATTCTAGGACTCAAAAATCTTTTCTCAATTATGGCAACAAGCTTGAGGTTGAGGAGCTCATGATTTAAGTGAAGTCTAAGAGCAGTGAAAGCTCCTGGGATGTGGGCGCTCCTGATCCATAGACTTATTAACTAAAAGATTAGCTATATGCCATCCACAAACCAACAAATAATGGGAGAGAAAACAGATAGGCTCAACAGACACTTTTTTTCAGAGAGGGTAGAGGGAAGCTACTGAAATATCACAGGGCAAATATTTTGAGGTCTCACAATCTGGGGGCAGAGGATGTTCCTTGCTTAAGGTCTGGTTCTGCTCACAGGTAGTGTCGGGGGCGGCGTGATCTGCCCCCCCGCCATGCTGCAAGCTGCCAAAAACTTTGGTGGAGGTACCCATGAATGTGCCCTGTGGGCCGGGGCAATATGTCTTTGTGTCCCTGGGACATGCACCTGGACAAGTGCTCATCCAAGGTGTGAGAGCCATGCCAATCCTTATGAAGCTTAATAATTGTAGGATTATGGGGGCACAACATACTTACTTTAAAACTTAGTAAAAACCTTTGCTAACATAAATAGCTTAGACATTGCAACCTCCTGTTTGTGTGACCATTCACTCACTTCCCTATGCTGGGGGGAAGTAAAACGTTCTAATAAGATAAGGATTTGCAGGAACCATCTGTTGCTTAGGACATGTCTGCCTGTGATCGATCAGTCTATAGATTAGGATATAATTGGCACATCCTGCTTTATTGTATGGACTTCAAAGAAATAGGCACATCCCGTTTCATTGTGTGAGACCCTCAAGGGCACAAGGCCCATCCTGTTTTTGCAAAGACCCTCAAAAACACCATTGTC